>SKCR01022944.1:0-162052 GCA_019454045.1 Zanthoxylum bungeanum | reverse complement strand
GGAAGATTTCCAGCTCACTGTCCCGTTATTCAAACTTTATAGTACCGCAGTATTTAACTGTTTGGAAACTTGTGGTAGTGATCCCAGTCACTTCAAGTTCTCTCTCCATAGTTTAAGACAACATCTTTAGTTCTCTAAGATACTAACAGATGTCCTTACTTCAATCCAGTGACTATTCACTTGGATTGAACCGATTGTGACTCCATATGCTCAAAGCGTATGAGACACCATATCAAGTACATTTTAAAAGTACAATTTCTCAGAGAGTGCTAACAACTCCAAATCTATCCCAGTAGATCTTTATTCCTTGAATAAAGGTTGTTACTCCCCAGAATTCTACGTAGATTTTCTATGAAAGCCAAGCTTTCACCAATTGCTTTATGGGAATTTCATTATCAGTGCTCTCCACTAACCTCCTTATACACAAGAATCATTTCGTTTTGAATCAAATCATAACCCTTATGATTATTTCAAACAATGTCAGTTCCAAGAACCTTATGCTTGCTTCAATCCAAACAGGATCGAAATAATAACCGCAAAACCTTGTTTGTCGGTTTTATACAAAATCGTCAGGATGTTGTAAGCATCCTCCAAGAGGTTTCCTTTTCAAGGAAAGCGATTTTGATCATTAACTGACACATTTCATAAATGAAATGTACATCTTTAGCAAGCATTATCCAAATGGATTTACCATGGCAAAAAGGAAAAGGTTTTAAACCGTAATCAACACAATATTGATAACGATACCTTTCCGTCACAAGCCTAGCTTAGTACGTTGGTATGTTGCCATCCATGTATGTCTTCCTTGAAGACGATTACAGTACCAATAGGGCATAATGCCTTGCGGTACATCAACTAGTATCCAAACATAGTTGTTATATATGGAATCCATTTCAGACTCATGGCACTTGCCATAATAGGGAGTCGATACTTGTATCACTTCCTTAAAACGTAGTTGTTGATATACCTCCATAAGATTGACATCTTTATGAGGTGAGATCAAAAACCCATACCCCAGGTTGTTTTCTGATTCTCTCCGATCTACGCTGGTTCTTGTGTATTCGAAGATTAATGGTTTAGTTTCATCCTTGATGAACTATTTATGTTCCATTATGGGAATTCGTGCCTGAACAGTAGTATTACCCCGATTTTCATCGAGTTTTACTATCCTCCCACTTACCACTGCCATATCGGTATTCCTTTAGGAGGAAAACCGCATGGGGAGGCAACAATCACATTGTTCTCTGTGAGATTTATAAGTACTATACTTATGGTTTCCTTAGGATAACCTATAATTGGCACTTATCCAATTTGGGTTCTAATTTGGTATCATCCAAACGTTATGCCCGGCATACCCCAATTATTAGGAATGAGAAACCCTGTTTCTTTCCTGTTCATATCCTATATGATATCTGTCAAACAGATTTATATGGAACCTTATTCTAAATAAGTTTTGAACTGTTAATACATATCTGTTGAAGGAAATGATAGCTCAGAGCGACTCGTGATAACCTTATCATGTCCCAAAATTCGGTTTTCGTCGGACACACCGTCTAACTGACGTGTCTCGGGAGGAGTCCTCATCTGAAAGAATACTATACTCTTTCATGTATGTTTGAAACTTACTGCTTAAGTATTTTCATTACGGTCTTACCGTGACGGATAATACTATAGTCGATCTGTTTATCTACTTCGTGTCGAAACTCTAATAGTTTCCGATCTGTGTTCTTCAAAAGAAAACACATAACCATAACGTGATGTTACATCCGTTAAGGTCACGAAATATTCATGTTTCACATCTAGCCTAGCTAGATATGGGCCCCCTAACTTCACCATGAATAGGGCTAACAGATCAGTGGCACTTACACTATTACCAAGTAAACAGTGTTTTAGGTACTTTACCTAACAAACTAGATTCGTAGACTTTATTTGAATAGTCAAATCAGTCCTAGTACCCACTCTTCAAAAGTGCGGATATACGAATCTTGTTTAATTGTGTCCCAGACAACAATGCCACAAATAAGTCTCTATTGATCAAATCAATTGAGCTATTTATTTGTCATTTTAATGTTTTGAGATTTTAATTATATTCAAAATATAAATTCTGTTATTCACATCTAATGTGTTATCTCAGTTCATCTTTATATAATGAAACACTTAGTGTTCTAGAATAAAAGGTTTATCCACAATGGATTAAACACTGATATAGAGATAATGTCTCTAGTCAAACTAGTTACATTATAACAGTTCCTAATTTAAGTACACACCTGAAGGGTAGTTCCTAAACTTAGGTATCTACGGTCGAAACAGCGACTTTCGTCCCGTTTCCGATTCGCAGAGCAATCTCAGCTTGAAGTCAGTATCCTGCTCAAAGCATTCTGAAACATCAATACATATATTTTATGTACCACACTAAGTATTTAAAATCTAATTTCAATACTAGTAGTGAACATAACTTTGACAACGTTTTTAAAGTCAGAGCCTTGCCCTTTCTTTAATTCCTTCGTGTCTGCCATATCCAAATGGTAGTCACTTTGGGATATGTCAATTATCCTTTTCAATATTTCAGGAACCTTAGGCCAAGCCTTGGGTTTTAGAATATCGAAACAATGTGCACCTCGTGCTACATGCCCATTGCAAACTTTGACTTTATCTCATCTAGAATAGTCAATTAATTCTCCAAGAATTATAAATTGAAATTTTAATACTTCTTAAATCTAAAAATTAGATTATGACAAGTATATTAAATTAAGCATTAAAGTTATCATCACATAAATCTTCCAAAGATTTTATGCTCTACTTATTTTGCTTAATTTTGGGCTTAACGGTATAATAAGTTATTTTATCAAATAAAGTAACCTATTATTTATTCCCAATTTGAAAATTAAATCATTAAATATTTTAATCGCAGATTATATTTTAAATATCCAACTTTTCAATTTTATCTTGATTACAATAGTCCAACTATTTAATCAACGATTAGTGGTACTATATATATATAATGATTATAATAGTCCAACTATATAATCAAATATAATCCAAATAATTAACCTCAATTACATTGATTACTATAATCCAATTATAAAATCAACTGTAACCTGAAATTAATTAATTCAAATATATTGATTAATATAATCCAATTATATATAATCAAGTATAATACAGTCCAACTGTTTTATTAAAAACAAACATTACTATCCAACTAATACTTTTAATATATGACGAGTGATATTTGTTGAGCGCGTATGGCGAGTAATTGAACGAATATTGCAAATTCAATTCTTGCCTCCCACTATTTTTCGTCGAGCCTCTAACCCTCTGTCGAGTACTCGGGAAACCGTGTTTCCTAGTGGGCTAGGATCCCGTTAAATATCACACAATCTTGACTTTGGCCAACAAATTGTATGATAATTAACTAGGTAGATCTCTAAGATCAATTGGATCTAATCCAATTCCTAGATCCAGTAGGTGGACATCCAAGTCCGAAACATATATCTTATATATGCCTATATATCTAATATATACCCTAACCTTTTTCCTCCGAATCAACTAGGCCTTGGCTTTGGCACAACAAACCTGATGATCCCAGTCAAGCGCGGACCCATTGACCATGGAAGCTTCGTAATCAATGTCGATGGACAAGAAGTGGTCTTGACTTTGGCCAACAAACCACAACTGGACAAGACACCAATAGGAACAAAGCCTCGTGATTCAAACACATCTTCGACGGACAAGGGCTTGACTTTGGCCAACAACCCATGCCAATCTAGGATCTTGAGCAAGAATCACTCAATGGAAGGAAAAGACGCATGATATTTGATGAGGGCTTTTCGCGTGCAAATTGGCTACCAATTCATTATCTTTGTTAAGGTCTCATCATCATACACCCTTAAACATGCATTCTAAATACATAATAAAGCGAGTATGAAAATAAATAATAATGATATGCGGATGGATACTTTACATTGATCATAGATCAATCTCTTCCCTTTCTCACTCAAGCTAGCACTTGTACTACTTCTACCCGTTACACTACACTTCTAAAGAAACCTCATTTACATTGAGGGAATAGGTGAGAAGAGAAAACAAAGAGAATAAAGGTGATAAGGCTAGACACGCAGGTCCAATTAATAAATCGAATTATTACAAAATTTCCAAAATTGCCCCACCCGACTAATATCCATCCGATATACATTATTCATTCATCACAACCACGTATTCACACATAAGCATGCTATCAATCAATATAATCAAATTAATTAATCTGATAATTATGTGATCATCCAATTTTCAAACAACGATTTGATTTTGCTCGAGTCAACTCGTTTTTGCGAATAAGTACTCAAAGTACGAATTCTGAATTAAATTAAACTACATAATTAAATCCAATTTAACATGTATTTAATACTAATTCACTATTCAATTCCAAATTAAATATTTACACTTATTTAATAACCTTTTCGACTTAAATTCCAAATTTAATCGCGTCGGGACTCAAAGCCCGATTAACATCCAATGTTAATTCAATTTCAAGTCTAATGGGCTTAATTAATTTCTATAAGGTGTGGGCTTCGACACCAAAGCCCAATCAAGGAGTAACCCCATAAGCCCAGAAATCAATTTAGGCCCATTAGGCCCAATTAAACTTTAAAGGTTATAAGTTGCATTTGGGCCCAATTCACACAATGGGATTCCGAGGGGTCTATCCAGAGCGAAGCTGTTTCCCGTACCATCGGTGAAACACAACCTCCTATCGCACTTGCATAAGTATCCAATACTTATATATATGAGAAACTATGCCGTTGTGCCCTCACAACGCGCACAAGTGCAATACTAGCCTATTCCGCATTATCGATGTCCAGTCTCGATAATACTCGGCTAGGGATATTTAATGATTAATCCTTCGTGGACTGATACTGTCTCATATCATTCTCAATCCAGGAACTAATCATATGGACCTCTCCTCATTTATATATCTAAGGTTATCTAATCACAAATGATGAGAGTGCAATTTCCTTGTCAACATAGTTAATTTGTACAACAACACTATGATCTGTACAAATAGTGACGTATGGGTCATATTATCCAACAATCTCCCACTTGGCACATAGCCAGTCACTCAAGTGTCGAACACCCGAACTATGTACGGTTTGCTCAAAATTGCTGAGAAAAGGTTTTCGTCAGCGGATTTGCATGATTATCGTCTGACGTGATTATACGATCATCACATCGCCACGATGTATGATCTGAACGAATCAGATGATATAGAAGTATATATCTGGATCGTCTATGAGACCTTTAATTCTTTAGCCTTGTGCTGACGCCTAGCTCAGCTGCTAACAGACTATATCTAATTAATTAGATTTATTATCGACCCAAATGGCTTCTATTGCTGCCTCATCCGCATCAATAATCGGCATTTGTTGTTTATTCAGGCACAGTATCTTGCTCAGAAGATTTCCAGCTCACTGTCCCGTTATTCAAACTTTTTATAGTACCAGTATTTAACTGTTTGGAAAACTTATGGTAGTGATCCCAGTCACTTCAAGTTCTCCTTCTCCATAGTTTAAGACAACATCTTTAGTTCTCTAAGATACTAACATATGTCCTTAACTTCAATCCAGGACTATCACTTGGATTGACCCGATTGTGACTCCATATGCTCAAAGCGTATGAGACACCATATCCAGTACATTTTAAATGTACAATTTCTCAGAGAGTGCTAACAACTCCAAATCTATCCCAGTAGATCTTTATTCCGTGAATAAAGGTTGTTACTCCCCAGAATTCTACGGAGAATTTCTATGAAAGCCAAGCTTTCACCAATTGCTTTATGGGAATTTCATTATCAGTGCTCTCCCACTAACCTCCTTATATACACAAGAATCATTTCGTTTTGAATCAAATCATAAACCATTATGATTATTTCAAAAACGTCAGTTCCAAGACCTTATGCTTGCTTCAATCTAAACATGGATCAAATAACCCGCAAAACCTTGTTTGTCGGTATACAAAATCGTCAGGATGTTGTAAGCATCCTCCAAAAGGTTTCCTTTTCAGGAAAGCGATTTTGATCATTAACTGACACATTCATAAATGAAATGTACATCTTTAGCAAGCATTATCCAAATGGATTTACCATGGCAACAGGTAAAAGGTTAACCGTAATCAACACAATGTTGATAACGATACCTTTCCGTCACAAGCCTAGCTTAGTACGTTGGTATGTTGCCATCCATGTATATCGAATATATTATTTTATCGATTAATTCAAAATTAATCGTTCTCTCTCTTTAAATAGTATTTTATCCCAGATAAAATATCTCTGTAATTAATCCCAGATTAATTTTCTCTCTCTAATAATTAATCCTGGATAATTATGTCTGAGTCATACGTCATTGGTGAATCTTCGGGAAACGACCCATGAGATCCCCGATATGTTGGCAGTAAAATCCGGTCGTCGGACTATATCCGAACACGTACGTACCTAGTACTGGTTTTTACCGATTTACAAGACATGGTTGGCTTCTAGCAAAGCACCGTGCCTACCCAATTCTCCAGAAATATTCTTACAGGAATATATAATCTGTATTAGGCGTAGTATACATAGTATTGCGTATTGCGATCCAGTATTGGATGTCACGTGCTAGGTCTGGGGTTGGAATTGTGTCTGCCCCGTACGAAGCACATATCAGATCTCTGGTAACTAGTCTCTATAATCGGATAACTATGACCTTGTCATATTATCCCGATAGCTGCAGCATATAAGAGCACCAGTTCCATTTTGACATCACACCCAATACACTACGATTCTCAATATACCCAAAAGAGGCGTACACAGAACTTGTTAAAGCCCTGGACAACCAAAACCAAAGTATATTGATTGTCGCAAGTATTAGCGGTGCAAGTCTCAGGTTAATACCAAATACATCTACCCTGATTCGGACTCCCATAGACACACAGTCATACTACCAATGTGATTCCGATGGGTCTATCCAGAGCGAAGCTGTTTCCGTACCATTAGTAAACACAACCTCCTATTACACTTGCATGAGTATCCAATACCCAAATATATGAGAACTATGCTGTTATGCTCCCATAACATGCACACGTGCAATACTAGTCTATTCCGCATTATCGATGTCCAATCTCGATAATACTCCAACTAGGGATGTTTTAATGATTAAACCTTCATGGATTGATACTGTCTCATATCTTATCAATCCGAAACTAATCATATGGACTTTTATCATTTATATATCTCGGTAATCTAATTAGAAATGATAAAGGAGCAATTTCCTTTGTCACATAGTTAATTTGTACAACAACACCATGTTCTGTACAAATAGTGATGCTATGGGTCATAATTGTCCAACAATCTCCCACTTGGCCTATAGCCAATCACTCAAGTGTCCTACACTTAAACTATGTACAGAGAGCCAACAATTTTTAGATCTATCCCAGTAGATCCTTATTCATAGAATAAAGGTTGTTTCTCCCAAGTAGTCTACAGAGATTTTTCATGAAAGCCAAGCTTTCACCGATTGTAATATGGGAATGTCATTTCCAATAAATGATATATCATCATTGTATAGGACAATCATTGTCAGTGCACTCCCACTAACCTCCTCATATACATAAGAATCATATTCGTTTTGAATTAAATCATATACCATTATGATTACATCAAAGCGATAGTTCCAAGAACGCAATGCTTGCTTCAATCCATGAATGGATCGAATTAACTTGCAAACCTTGTTTGCTCGTTTTAGTACGACAAAACCGTCAGGATGTTGTAAACATCCTCCAAAAGGTTTCCGTTTAAGGAAAGTAATTTTGACGTTCAGCTGCCATATTTCATAAATGAAACATGCAGCATTAGCAAGCATTATCCAAATGGATTTAACCATGACAACGAGTAAAAAGTTTCGTCGTAATCGACACAATGTTAATAACGATACGTTTTTCGCTACAAGCTTAGCTTTGTACGTTGGTATGTTGCCATCCATATATGTTTTCCTTGAAGACTCACCAATAGGCACAATACCTTTTAGTACATCAACTAGTTTCCAAACTTAGTTGGTATACATGGAATCCATTTCGGATATCATGGCACTTTGCCATAATAGAGAGTCGATACCTTGTATCACTTCCTCATACGTAGTCGGTTCGTATTCCTCAATAAGATTGACATCTTTACGAGGTGAGATCAGAAACACATACCTCCCAGGTTGTTTTCTGACTCTCTCCGACTTGCGTGGTTCTTGTGTATTTGAAGATTGTGGTACAATTTCATCCTTGATGAACTGTTTGTGTTCCGTTAAAGAATCGGTGCCTGGAATAATATTACTCCGATTTTCATCGAGTTTTACTTTCCTCCCACTTACCACTGCATATAGGTATTCCTCTTAGGAAAACCGCATGGCGAGCAAAAATTACATTGTTCCCTAGGATAACCTACAATTAGGCACTTATCCGATTTGGGTTCTAGTTTGGTATCATCCAAACATATGCCTAGCATTCCCAAATCTTCAGGAATGAGAAAACCCGGTTTCTTTCCTGTTAATATCTAATATGAAGTCTGTCAAACAGATTTTTATGGAACCTTATTCAAAATAAGTTTTGCACTATTTAATGTTTATCCCTAGAAGGAAAATGGTAGCTCAGAGCGACTCATGATTAACCTTACTATGTCCAACAAGGTTCGGTTTCTCCGTTCGGACACACCGCTCAATTGAGGTGTTCCGGGAGGAGTCCACATTGAAAGAATACTATACTCTTTCAAGTAATTGAGAAACTTATTGCTTAAGTATTTTCCACCACGGTCTAACCGTGACGGTTTTATACTTTAACCTATCTGTCTGTCTACTTCGTGTCGGAACTCTAAAAGTTTCTGACTCGTATTTCAAAAGAAACACATAACCATAACGCGATGCCACATCCGTAAAGGTTACGAAGTGTTCATATCCACCTCTAGCCTAGCTAGACATGGGCCCACTTATGTCACTATGAACGAGGGCTAACAGATCGGTGGCACTTACACTTTTACCAAGTAAAAGTGTTTTAGGCACTTTGCCTAAGAAACTAGATTCGTAGACATCATTTGAATAGAATCAAATCTGTCCTAGTACCCACTCTTCAAAAGTATGGATATACGAGTCTTGTTTGATGTGTCCTAGACAACAATGCCACAAATAAGTCTCATCTGATTAATTCAGTTTGAGCTATTTGTTTGTCATGTCATACGTTTGAGATTCATTTATATTCAAAATATAAATACTGTTATTCACATCTAATGTGGTTATCTCAATATCATCTTTATAAAATAAAATACTTTAATGTTCTAGAATATAGAGGTATACCCGCAACGAGTTATACTCTGATATATAGATAATGTTTCTAGTCAAACTAGGTACATTATAACAGTTTCCTAATTTAAGTACACACCCGAATGGTAGTTCCTAAACTTAGGTTTCTACGGTTAAAACAGCGACTCTCGTCCCGTTTCCAATTCGTAGGTAAATCTCAACTGAAGCCAGTCTCCTACTTATCAGCAGATCCCGCACATCAGTACATATCTATGTACCACATCTAGTATCAAAAATCCAATTTTGAAACTAATAGCGAACATGTTTATGACTAACATATTTGAAGCCAGAGCCTTGCCCCTCTTCACTTCCTTCATGTCTGCCTTGTCCAAACGGCAGTCACGCTTCAGTGACCCCGTTTGCCACAGTTTAGGCAAACATCTTAGGATATGTCCTTTGTCTTCCAAGAAGACTGTGATGATTTTGCCTTTGCCCTTTTTAGAAGCTCTGGCTCTGCCTGCTAGAGCATAGCCATCAACTCTCCAAGAGTTTTCTCTTAGTTCAAAATGAACCTGCCCCAGCTTTCGGGTAGAGACTATAAGATCAAATCTTTGGCAGTCTCAGCCACATAGGTAATGCCCAGCTAACCTAGCTGATCGATGTCAGCAATCATCTGCGACATCTAGTGCTCGACTGATGTACCCTCTGACATACGCGAGCTAAAGAGCTTCTTTTAGCAATTTATACTTCTAAGAATAAATCTATGAAGATCTTTAATTTCATCATCATGATACAAGGATCTAATCCTTAATTTTGACAACGAAATTAAAGTGTCATTGCATTAAGCATAAAGGATTGAGTACTAAAGTTATCATCACATGAATCTTCCAAAGATCATGTTCTACTATTTGCTCAACTCCGGGCTTAGGCCTGAGATGTTTCTCTATCAAATAAAGTAACTCCTCAGTTCCCAGGACTATCCTGAGGTATTATTCCCAATCTGAAAATTAAAGCCGCTTAAAGACATTTTCACCCAGGTTTATGTTTTAAACGCTAATCTTTCAGTTATCTTGATTGCTATAGTCCAATTATCCAATCAACGATTTCAGGTACTATTGAATATAATGATTACTATAGTCTAACTATATAATCAACTATAATTTGATTATTTAAATTCAAATATATTGATTACTATAATCCAGTTATATAATCAACTATAATTTGAATTAGTTTGAATACAGTCCAACTGTTTAATTAAAATAACGATTAAATATTAGTCCAACTAATATATATTTATTTATTGAAGAAAAAATGAAATGAGAGCGTATTGGCAAGTATCTAAACGAAATTGCAAATTTAATACTTGCCTCCCACTATTTTTCGGCGAGCCTCTAACCCTCTGTTGAGTACTCGGGAAACCTTGTTTCCTAGTGGGCTAAGATCCCGTTAAATAACACACAACCTTGACTTTGGCCAACAAGCTGTATGATATTTAACTAGGTAGATCTCTAAGATCAATTAGATCTCATCCAATTCCTAGATCCAGTAGGTGGACATCCAAGTCCGAAACATATATATAATATATATGCCAATATATCCAATATATTTTCCTAACCTTTTTCCTCTGAATCAACTAAGCCTTGGCTTTGGCACAATAAACTTAATGATTCCAGTTAAGCGGAACCCATTGACCTTGGAAAGCTTCGTAATCGATGTCGATGGACAAGAAGTGATCTTGACTTTGGCAAAAAAATCACAACTCGGACAAGACATGCGATATGGAACAAAGCCTTCATGATTCAAACACATCCGCGATGGACAAAGGTCTTGACTTTGGCCAACAAACCAGTGCCAATCTTGGATCTTGAGAATGAATCATTCAATGGAAGGAAAAACGCTTAATATTTGTTGAGGGTTTTTCGCGTAATTGGCAACCAATTAATTATCTTTGTTAAGGTCTCATCATACCCCCTTAAACATGCATTCTAAGAACATAATAAGGCGCGTAAATAAATTAATAATGATATGCGGATGGATATTTAAAACACTTTGTTCCTAGAAAAAATCTCTCACTTTCCTCTCTCCCGCTAGCACAAATCTTACTTCTACCCAATTACATAACACTTCTAAGGAAACCTCATTTACATTGAGGGGAATAGGTGAGAAGAGAAATACAAAGAGTCAATAGGTAATAGGCTGGACACGCAGGTCCAATTTAATAAATTCTAAATTTATTACAATAATTTCCAAAATTGCCCTCACCCATCTAATATCCATCTGATATACATTATTCATACATCACATCCATGTATTCACACAAGCATGTTATCAATCAATCTAATCAAATTAATTAATCTGAAATTAATGACCATCCAATGTTCAAACAACGATTTGATTTGCGCGAGTCAAACTCGTTTTAAGAATAAGTACTCAAAGTACGAATTCTCGAATTATATCAAACTACAACATTAAATCCAACTTAATTTGTATTCAATACTAATTCTTTATTTAATTCCAAATTAAATAATTACACTTTATTAATGAGCCTTTTTGCGACTTAGATTCTAAATCTAATCATTACGGGTCTTAAAGCCCAATTAACATCCTATGTCAATTTAATTAAAGTCCAATGGGCTTTCAATTAATTTATAAGGCATGGACTTTGGCAACCAAAGCCCAATAAGGAATCACCCTTTTGCCAAAAATCAATTTAGGCCCAATTAAAAATTTAAAGGCCCATTTTATTATATTTGGACTTTATGGAATTGTTTTAGGCCCAATTGGATCCAACCAATTATCCTAAACCAAACTTGGCCCAACCAAGCCCATTAAGCCCAAATACAACTTTATTAGCCCAATTCCAAATTTAGCCCAACCAATTTAATCATAATATTCCAAATATCACAATTAAATTATTTAAAGTTCATTAGCCACAATTAATTAGTCAAATTAATATTTCCAAAACATCAATTTACATAATTAATCATGCTTATTATCATCAACACATGTCCAACATTATTGAATCAAAAAATCAACTCATTTCCATGCTATATAGGTCACGGTAATTTGGGGATTTTTAAATCCGATTTCGATTTCAACTTTTAAATCCGATTTTGATTTCAATCCAATTAAATCCTAAATCAATTTATCCCATGTCTTTCAACTCATCCAGTGATGAAAAAACAAAATTACCATGACATTTAGGGCATCCAAACTTTCGGCCAAGCCAAAATTTGGGGGGAAAATTAATCCAATTCAATTTTCATCAAATTGATCATGCATAACTCTAAGTTATCATCATTCAAGCATATTCAAACAATCAATTTCATCAAATCATGCTCAAATCAATTTTACCTAAATTTTACCCTAAATCAATTTCATGTTTAAACAAGGCTCTTGATACCATTGTTGGGTTTTCTAGGTCATCCCAAGATAAATTTAAGCGAATGAAATGTGCGAATACATCAAAATAAAGTAGCAGGATTACTTACTTTGATCGACATTAGGATGCGACGAACACAAAAACTTTCCCCTCCATTGAAGCTCTCGGCCAAGCCTTTTTTATACTCCTTGAAGTTTCGGTCAACCCCTTCATTTGTGCTCCTTCAAGCTCCAAGCTTTAAGTGTGATTCCTGTTAGGTTTCTCTAAGGTCCCAAGGATCAAATCAAGCAATGAAAATCATGTGAATACATCAAGAAGTATGGCAGAATCATACTTACATTGATCGGATTGGATGCATCGAAGAACAAAAACTTTTTCCTCCAAGGTTGATGCATTCGGCCATGTCATCCATTTGTCCTCCATGGAATTCTTCAAGCTCCAAGCTTCAAATGTTGATTCTATGCTCATGAAATTAGTTCCCTATCACCTTAGGATGATCCTTTATGTGCTAGCACCATGGAGATTTTGCCACAAAATCTCTTCTTTGTTCTTGATCCATTCGGCCAAGCCAAATGGGAGAGAAAGAAGTTGGCCATTCGCCCAAGGGAGAGAGATAAAGAAGAAAATGGCCCTTGGCCGATCCTTGTGAGGGGAGAGAGAGAGTTTAATGTGTTTTTGGTTTTGTGTATCTAATACAAAAATTGAAAACTCAAATACCAAATTTTAAAATAACAGTATATGTTAATCAAGCCATCAAAAGCCCTTTTAAACTTTCCAACCACTTACATCAATCATGAATAGTGACAAGCATCTCATCACTCAAAGTGATGTGACTTATATCACAAGAATGACTAATGATGTGACGCTTAATATGACTTGTGGGCCGCAATTTAATTCACAATGCGAGTGCGCCTGCAAACACACCCGAGCTCGGGTTCGCTAATTCCAAATTAACGAATTTTCCGTTGTGACGAAATTAAATCTAATTTAATTAAATAACTTTGCCTAGCAAAATTATTATTCATGTCGATAACGAATTAATTATAAATTAACTCGTTCGCCCGAATTAAAATCTAATTTTAATTCTGCGTCGAAATCCAATTTCGTATAATATATCGAATATATTATTTTATTGATTAATTCCAAATTAATCGTTCTCTCTCTTTAATTAATATTTTATCCCAGATAAAATATCTCCGTAATTAATCCCAGATTAATTTTCTCTCTCATCTAATTAATCCCAGATTAATAAAGTGCGAGTCATACGTCATCGGTGAATCTTTGGGAAGCGACCCATGAGATCCCCGATATGTTGGCAGTAAATCCGGTTCTCGGACTATCCGAACACGTAAGTACCTAGTACTACGTTTTTACCGATTTACAAGACATGATTGGCTTCTAGCAAAACATCATGCCTACCCAATTCTCCAGAAATATTCTTACTGGAATATGTGATCTATATCAGGCGTAGTATACGTAATATGTGCAAGGCCTGAGGCTGGAATTGTGTATGCCCCGTATGAAGCACATATCAGAATTCTGGTAATTAGTCTGTATAATTGGATAATCATGACCTAGTCATATTATCCCGAAGACTGCAGTACATAAGAGAACCAGTTCTGTATCCTACGTGATCATCATCTCCACTATGACTGGAGTGATACTTCCATCTCGACATCACACCCAATACACTACGATTCTCAATATACCCAGAAGAGGCGTACGCAGAACTTGTTAAAGCCCTGGACGACCTAAACCAAAGTACATTGATTGTCGCAAGTATTAGCGGTGCAAGTCTCAGGTTAAGACCAAATACATCTACCCTGATTCGGACTTCCATAGACACATAGTCATACTACCAATGGAATTTCGAGGGGTCTATCTAGAGCGAAGCTGTTTTCCGTACCATCGGTAAAACAAAACCTCCTACTACACTTGCATTAGTATCATATACCCAAATATATGAGAACTATGCCGTTATGCTCCCAAAACGCGCACAAGTGTAATACTAGTCTATTCCGCATTATCGATGTCCAATCTCGATAATACTACGACTAGGGATATTTAATGATTAAACATTTATGGATTAATACCGTCTCATATCATCTCAATCCAGAACTAATCATATGGACATTCTATCATTTATACATCTTGGTAATCTAATTACAAATGATAGAAGAGCAATTTCCTTTGTCACATAGTTAATTTGTACAACAACACCATGATATGTACAAATAGTGACGCTATGGGTCATAACTGTCCAAAAATCTCCCACTTGGCCTATAGCCAGTCACTCAAGTGTCCTACACCCGAACTATTTACGGTTCGCTCAAGCTTCTGCTGAGGAAAGGTTTTCGTCAGGGGATTTGCATGATTATCACTGACGCGATTTATACGATCATCACATCACCACGATGTATGATCCGAACGAATTAGATGAATAGTGAAGTATTTATTTGGATCGTTGATGAGACTATTAATTCTTTAGTCTGTGATGTAGCCTAGCTCAACTGCTAACAGAACTATATCTAATCTAATTAGATTATTATCAATCCAGAAGGCTTATATTGCTGCCTCAGCTGCATCAATAATACACTTTTCTTGTTTATTCGGTAACGGTATCTTGCTTGGAAGATTTCCAGCTCATTGTTCCGTTATTCAAACTTTATAGTACCGTTATTGCGACTTATAGTCGTTTTATCGGTTAGAAAACTTGCAACGGTGAACCCAATTACTTTAAGTTCTCAATCTCCATAGTATAAGACAACATCCTTAGATCTTCTAAGATACTAACGGATGTTCTTAACATCAATCCAGTGACCATCACTTGGATTGGCCCGATTGTGACTCCATATGCTCAAAGCATATGAGACAACAGATCGCGTACATTTTTCAATGTACGAGTTCTCGGAGAGTGTTTAACAACCTTTAGATCTATCCCAGTAGATCTTTATTCCTAGAATAAAGGTTGTTTCTCCCAAGAATTCTATGGAGAATTATTCATGAAAGCCAAGCTTTCACCGACTGTTTTATGGGAATATCATTTCCAAGAAATGATATGTCATCATTATTTAGGACATCACTGTCAGTGCGCTCCTACTAACCTTCTTATATACACAAGAATCATTTTCGTTTTGAATTAAATCATATACCATTATGATTACATCAAAACGATAATTCCAAGAACGTAATACTTGCTTCAATCCATCCATGGATCGAATTACCCGCAAACCTTGTTTGCTAGTTTTGGTACGACAAAACCGTCAGGATGTTATAAACATCCTCCAAAAGGTTTCCGTTAAGGAAAGTGATTTTAATGTTCAGCTGCCATATTTCATAAATGAAACATGCAGCATCAGCAAGCGTTATCCAAATGGATTTAACGTGGCAACAAGTAAAAGGTTCGTCGTAATCCACACAATGTTGATAACGATACATTTTCGCTACAATCCTAGCTTAGTACGTTGGTATGTTGCCTTCCATGTATGTCTTCCTTGAAGACTTATATAGTACCAATAGGCACAATGCCTTGCGGTACATCAACTAGTGTCTAAATATAGTTGGTATACATGGAATCAATTTCGGATATCATGGCACTTTGCCATAATAGGGAGTCGATACCTTGTATCACTTCCTCATACGTAGTCAATTCGTATTCCTCAATAAGATTGACATCTTAACGAGGTGAGATCAGAAACCCATACCCCAGGTTGTTTTCTGACTCTCTCCGACTTACGCGGTTCTTGTGTATTCGAAGATTATTGGTATAGTTTCATCCTTGATGAACTATGTATGTTCCATTAAGGAATTGGTGCTTGGAAAAGTATTACTCCGATTTTCATCGAGTTTTACTTTCCTCCCACTTACCACTGCATATAGGTATTCCTCTTAGGAAAACCGCATGGTGAGCAACAATTACATTGTTCTCTTGTGAGTTGTATAAGTACTATACTTTGGTATCCCTAGGATAACCTACAATTAAGCCACTTATCCGATTTGGGTTCTAGTTTGGTATTATCCAAACATATGCCTAGCATACCCAAATTGTCAGGAATGAGAAAACCCAGTTTCTTTCCTGTTCATATCTAATATGAAGTCTGTCTAACAAATTATTATGGAACCTTATTCAAAATAAGTCTTGCAATGTTAAATGTGTATCCTTTGAAGGAAATGGTAGCTCAGAGCGACTCATGATTAACCTTATCATGTCCAACAAAATTCAGTTTCTCGGTTCAGACACACCGTCAAACTGACGTGTTCCGGAAGGAGTCATCATTGAAAGAATACTATACTCTTTCAAGTATACGAGAAACTTATTGCTTAATTATTTTCCACCATGGTCTAACCGTGACGGTATAATACTTTAGCCGATCTGTTTGTCTACTTCGTGTCGAAACTGTAAAAGTTTCTGATTTATGTTTCAAAAGAAACACATAACCATAACGCGATGCCACATCCGTAAAGGTCACGAAATATTCATATCCACTTCTAGCCTAGCTAGACATGGGCCCACTTACGTCACTATGAACGAGGGCTAACAGATCGGTGGCACTTTCACTTTTACCAAGTAAATGTGTTTTAGGCACTTTTCCCAATAAACTAGTTTCGTAGACATTATTTGAATGATATCAAATCTGTCCTAGTACCCAATCTTCGAAAGTGTGGATATACGAGTCATGTTAATTGTGTCACAGACATCAATGCCACTTATAAGTCTCAACTGATTTACTCAGTTTGAACTATTTGTTTGTCATGTTATACGTTTGAGATTTATTTATATTCAAAATATAAATACTGTTATTCACATCTAATGTGTTTATCTCAATATCATCTTTATAAAATAAAACACTTTAGTGTTCCAGAATATGAAGGTATACCCGCAACGGGTTAAACCCTGATATAGAGATAATGTTTCTAGTCAAGAGTTTATTATTGCAATTTAGTACTTCTAAGATCTAAGAATAGATCTATGAAGATCCTTCAATTTCATTATCATACTATAAGGATCTAATCCTTAGTTCTGATTTAAGAAATTAAGGAATCTATTTGGCAAGCATAATGTATTAAGCACTAAAGTTATCATCACGTGAATCTTCCAAAGATCATGCTCTACTATTTGCTTAACTCCGGGATTAGGCCTAAGATGTTATTTTATCAAATAAAGTAACTTCTTTGTTTTCAGGACTATCCTGAAGTTTTATTCCCAATTTGAAAATTAAAGTCGTTTAAATACATTTTCACCCAGTATTATGTTTTAAACACTAATCTTTCATTTATCTTGATTCTAATAGTCCAACTATTTAATCAATGATTTTAGGTACAATTTATTATAATGATTACTATAGTCTAACTATATAATGAACTATAATTTAATTGATTAAATTCAATTATATTGATTACTATAATCCAATTATAAAATCAACTATTAATTGAAGTAGTTTGAATACAGTCCAACTATTTTAAAACAACGATTAAATATTAGTCCAACTAATATATTAATTTATTTGACGAAATATTTGAAATGAGCGCGTATGGCAAGTAACTAAACGAATATTGCAAATTTAATACTTGCCTCCCACTATTTTTCGACGAGCCTCTAACCCTCTGTGGAGTACTCGGGAAACCTTGTTTCCTAGTGGGCTAGGATCCCGTTAAATAACACACAATCTTGACTTTGGCCAACAAATTATATGATAATTAACTAGGTAGATCTCTAAGATAAATTGGATCCCATCCAATTCCTAGATACAGTAGGTGGACATCCAAGTCCAAAACATATATCTTATATATGCCAATATATCCAATATATTGCCTAAACGTTTTCCTCTGAATCAACTAAGCCTTGGCTTTGGCACAACAAACTTAGTGATCGCAGTTAAGCGGAACCCATTGACCTTGGAAAGCTTCGTAATCAATGTCGATGGACAAGAAGTGATCTTGACTTTGGCCAAAAAATCACAACTTGGACAAGACACCAATATGGAACAAAGCCTTCATGATTCAAACACATCCGCGATGGACAAAGGTCTTAACTTTGGCCAACAAACCAATGCCAGTCTTGGATCTTGAGTAAGAATCACTCAATGGAAGGAAAAATGCTTAATATAATGTTGAGGGTTTTTCGCGTGCAATTGGCAACCAATTATTTATCTTTGTTAGGTCTCATCATCATACACCCTTAAACATGCATTCTAAACACATAATAAGGCGCGTAAGTAAATAAAATAATAATGATATGCGGATGGATACTTAACACATTGTTCCTAGAACAAATCTCTCAATTTCCTCTCTCCCGCTAGCACAAGTATTACTTATACCCAATTCCATAACACTTCTAAAGAAACCTCATTTACATTGAGGGGAATAGGTGAGAAGAGAAATACACAGAGTCAAGAGGTAATAGGCTGGACACGCAGGTTCAATTAATAAATTCTAAATTTATTACAACAATTTCCAAAATTGCCCTCACCCATCTAATATCCATCCGATATACATTATTCATACATCGCAACCATGTATTCATACAAGCATGTTATCAATCAATCTAATCCAATTAATTAATCTGAATATTAATGACCATCCAATGTTCAAACAACGATTTGATTTTGCGCTAGTCCGACTCATTTTACGAATAAGTACTCAAGTACGAATTCTTGAATTAAATTAAACTACAACATTAAATCCAATTTAATTTGTATTTAATACTAATTCATTTATTTAATTCCAAATTAAATATTACACTTTTTAATGTACCTTTACGACTTAGATTCCAAATCTAATCGTTACGGGTCTCAAAGCCCGATTAACATCCAATGTTAATTTAATTTAAAGTCCAATGGGATTTTAATTAATTTCTAAGGCATGGACTTTTGGTCAATATGGGTCAAACCCAAATACCAAAGCCCATTTAAGGAATCACCCTTATTTGCCAAGAAACCAATTTAGGCCCAATTAATATTAAAGGTCCATTTAAGTCATAATTGGACTTTATGGAAATGGTTTTGGGCCCAATTGGATCCAACCAATTTAGCCTAAACCCAATCTTGGTACAACCAAGCCCATTAAGCCCAATTACAACTTTTAAGGCCCAATTCCAAAATAAGCCCAATTAATTTAATTCCAAAATTCCAAATTTCATAATTAAATTAACCTTAAGTGTATGCCATAATTAATTAACTAAATTAACATTTCCAAAACATCAATTTACATAATTAATCATGCTCATTATCATCAACACATGTCCAACACATTTGAATAAAAAATAAAACCCATTTCATGCTTCTTAACTCACGGCAATGGTAGGGATTTTTGTCCAATTCCAATTTCAATCCAATTGAATTTTCAATTAAACATTTCCCAATTGTTTCAAGTCATCCAATGATCAAAGAAACAAAAAAATACCATGACATTAGGGCATCACTATGATTCGGCCAAGCCTTCCAAATGGGGAAAAATTGATCCAATCAACTTTTCATGAAATTGATCCAATACAACTTCAATACAACATCATTCAAGCATACTCAATCAATTAATTTTATCAAATCATGCTCAAATTCAATTTACCCAATTTTAACCCTAATAAAGTTTCATGCTCAATTGGCTCTGATACCATTGTTGGGTTTCTCTAAGGTCTCAAGGATCAAATCAAGCATGAAATATGAATACATCAAGAAGTATGGCGGAATCATACTTACATTGATCGGATTGGATGCATCAAAGAACAAAAACTTTTTCCTCCAAGGTTGATGCATTCGGCCATGTCATCCATTTGTCCTCCATGGAAGTCTTCAAGCTCTAAGCTTCAAATGTTGATTCCATGCTTATGAAATTAGTTCCCTATCACCTTAGGATGACCCTTTATGTGCTAGCACCATGGAGATTTTGCCACAAAATCTCTTCTTTGTTCTTGATCCATTCGGCCAAGCCAAATGAGAGAGAAAGAAGTTGGCCATTCGGCCAAGGGAGAGAGATAAAGAAGAAAATGGCCCTTGGCCGATCCTTGTGAGGGGAGAGAGAGAGTTTAATGTGTTTTTGGTTTGTGTATCTAATACACAAATTGAAAAGTCAAATACCAAATATTAAAATAATGGTATATGTCAATCAAGCCATCAAAAGCCCTTTTAAACTTTCCAACCACTTACATCAATCATGAATAGTGACAAGCATCTCATCACTCAAAGTGATGTGACTTATATCACAAGAATGACTAATGATGTGACGCTTGATGTGACTTGTGGGCCGCACTTTAATTCGCAATGCAAGTGCGCTCGCAAACACACCCAGGATCGGGTTCGCTAATTCCAAATTAACGAATTTTTCGTTGCGACGAAATTAAATCTAATTTAATTAAATAACTTTGCCTAGTAAAATTACTATTCACGTCGCTAACGAAATAATTCTAAATTAACTCATTCGCCTGAATTAAAATCTAATTTTAATTCCACGTCGAAATCCAATTTCGTATAATATATCGAATATATTATTTTATCGATTAATTCCAATTAATCGTTCTCTCTCTTTAATTAATATTTTATCCCAGATAAAATATCTACGTAATTAATCCCAGATTAATTTTTTCTCTCATCTAATTAATCCCAGATTAATAAAGTGCGAGTCATACGTCATCAGTGAATCTTCGGGAAGCGACCCATGAGATCCCCGGATATGTTGGCAGTAAATCCGGTCGTCGGATTATCCGAACACGTAAGTACCTAGTACTATGTTTTTACCGATTTACAAGACATGGTTGGCTTCTAGCAAAGCATCATGCCTACCCAATTCTCCAGAAATATTCTTACTAGAATATGTTATCTATATCAGGCGCAGTATACGTAGTATTGCGTATTTTGATCCAGCATCGGATGTCAAGTGCAAGGCCTGGGGCTGGAATGAATTGTGTTGCTTCGTACGAAGCACATATCGGATCTCTAGTTAACTAGTCTCTATAATCGGATAATCATGACCTAGTCATATTATCCGATGATTGCAGTACATAAGAGAACCATTTCCGTATCCTACGTGATCATCATCTCCACTATGACTGGAGTGATACTTCCATCTCGACATCACACCCAATACACTACGATTCTCAATATACCCAGAAGAGGCGTACGCAGAACCTGTTAAAGCCCTGGATGACCTAAACCAAAGTACATTGATTGTCGCAAGTATTAGCGGTGCAAGTCTCAGGTTAAGACCAAATACACCTACCCTGATTCGGACTTCCGTAGACACATAGTCATACTACCAATGGTATTCCGAGGGGTCTATCCAGAGCGAAGCTGTTTTCCGTACCATCGGTAAAACACAACCTCATACTACACTTGCATGAGTATCCTATACCCAAATATATAAGAACTATGCTGTTATGCTCCCACAACGCGCACAAGTTTAATACTAGTCTATTCCGTATTATCGATGTTCAATCTCGATAATACTACGACTAGGGATATTTAATGATTAAACCTTTATTGATTGATACTGTCTCATATCATCTCAATCCGGAACTAATCATATGAACCTTATATCATTTATACATCTTGGTAATCTAATTACCAATGATAGAAGAGAAATTTCCTTTGTCACATAGTTAATTTGTACAACAACACCATGATCTGTACAAATAGTGACGCTATGGGTCATAACTGTCCAACAATTCCATGCTCATGAATGGTTTTCCCTATCACCTTTGTTTGACCCCTTTGAGTGCTAGCTCTAGTGAAAATTTGCAACAAATCTTCAAGAAAATGAGCCCTAGGCTCACGGAAACAAGAGAGAAAAATGGTGAAGGCCATTCTACCATGAAGAAAGAAAAGAGAGAGAGAGTGGTTTTTGGTTTCTAAAACCCTTAATCACAAAATCCTACACATATTTTGGTATATGCTTTCCAAAAGCAATTTGGAGGGAAAAGAGCATTAATTGCTCTCAACCACCTCCATCACCAAAAATGTGACATGACATACATCACAAAAAAGTGGATATGACATGTGAGTGACTTGCGATGTGATTTGTGGCTGTACTTGATTCAAAATCGGAGTGGCCTCGCAAACACATTCCCGGGCTCGGGTTTGCTAATTCTGAATTAACGAATTTTCCGTTGCGACATAATTAAATCAAATTTAATTAAATAATTATTCCTAGTAAAATTACTATTCACGTCGCTAACGAATTAATTCTAAATTAACTCGTTTGCCCAAATTAAAATCTAATTTTAATTCCGCATCGAAATCTAATTTCGTTTAATATATCAAATATATTATTTTATCGATTAATTCCAAATTAATCGTTCTATCTCTTTAAATAGTATTTTATCCCAGATAAAATATCTCCGTAATTAATCCCAGATTAATTTTCTCTCTCTAATAATTAATCCTAGATTAATTATGTCTGAGTCATACGTCATTGGTGAATCTTCGGGAAGCGACCCATGAGATCCCCGGATATGTTGGCAGTAAATCCGGTCGTCGGACTATCCGAACACACACGTACCTAGTACTACGTTTTTACCGATTTACAAGACATGATTGGCTTCTAGCAAAACACCGTGCCTACCCAATTCTCCAGAAATATTCTTAAAGTAATATATAATATGTATCAGGCATAGTATACATAGTATTGCGTATTGCGATCCAGTATCAGATGTCACGTGCTAGACTTGCGGCTGGAATTGTGTCTGCCCCGTACGAAGCACATATCGGATCTCTGGTAACTAGTCTCTATAATCGGATAACTATGACCTTGTCATATTATCCCGATAGCTGCAGCATATAAGAGCACCAGTTCCGTATCCTACGTTATCATCATCTCCACTATGACTGGAGTGATACTTCCATCTTGACATCACACCCAATACACTACGATTCTCAATATACCCAGAATAGGCGTACACAGAACCTGTTAAAGCCCTGGATGACCAAAACCAAAGTATATTGATTGTCTCAAGTATTAGCGATGCAAGTCTCAGGTTAAGACCAAATACACCTACCCTGATTCGGACTCCCATAGACACACAGTCATACTACCAATGGGATTCTGAGGGGTCTATCCAGAGCGAAGCTGTTTCCGTACCATCGGTAAACACAACCTCCTATTACCCTTGCATGAATATCCAATACCCAAATATATGAGAACTATGTCGTTATGCTCTCATAACACGCACAAGTGCAATACTAGTCTATTCCGCATTATCGATGTCCAATCTCGATAATACTCTGACTATGGATGTTTTAATGATTAAACCTTCATGGATTGAAACTGTCTCATATCTTATCAATCCAGAACTAATCATATGGACTTTTATCATTTATATATCCCGGTAATCTAATTATAAATGATAAAAAGCAATTTTCCTTTGTCACATAGTTAATTTGTACAACAACACCCATGTTTCGGTACAAATAGGATGTTATGGGTCATAATTATCCAACAAAATATTTTGTTGTATAAGACAAAATTCATGTTTAATGCCTATATTTTCATGTTCCATGCCTCAAATTTTCATATTTAATGTATAAAATTTTATGTTATCGGATATTTAGATAACCATTTTTTTAATCTTTTAAAAGGCTGGATTTGTAATCCAAAGGCTGAGATTAAACCCAGTAATCGATGCCCCTAATATACTAGCTGTTGATGGTGATTTTGAGCTTCAAAAAACTTTGAAATATGAAGAATGGTATAAAATGGTTTTCACTTACCGAACTTGGTGTCCAGGGCACTGGTAAAGATGAGAGGGCAAGTAGAATGGCCCAAGCCCGAGGCGTATAGAAGCCCGACCTGATAAGTTGAATCAGATTCGGTAACATTTACACAGATAAGACCGACCCGAGGTTTCCAGAAGATCTATTTTTGTGTTGGTAACAACGGTAGTTAGATGTTAGAAGATGGTCATATAGAGGGCTTATTAGCCTTTAAACAGGCTATTAAGAATGATCAAGAATTGCAAAGAGAAAGTGAGGGAAGTGAAGGAATCCCAACCCGACCTTGTAAGAAGAGGATCCAGAATCAAGCACCTAAGTACCCTGACCCAGGGATAGACATTGGGTTTGCCATATCTCGTGTTTATATATGGATGACGTAAATCATACATGAAAGTTGATGTAATAGAAACATGACAGAGGATAAGGTTTTGACACATGGAACAACGTGAGAGTGGTTGGATTACAGGCTTTCACGTGGGCAATAATAGCAGGGAAATGTGGCTAACTTCACGAATTAATGAGCATAACGTGTAACAGTGGGCAATAATAGCAGGGAAACGTGGCTGACATCACAAATGAATGAGCAAACATGTGATAGTGGGCAATAATGTCAGGGAAACGTGGCTGACATCATGTGTTTGTGTAATAGTGGATTTAGATGCACTATATAAGGGGGATGAATACTCAATTTTAGGGGTTGGCTAGTTATTTTCTAGTAATTTTTAGCATTTTCATAACTTGTAAAAGAGATCAAAAATCTTTGGGTTAGAGAGATAAGGCATGTCGGTTTGACCCGAATTGGTAATAAAATTTCTTTTTCCTTTGCATCCATGGATGTAGGTTGGATCCATTCCACCAAACAACGTTAAATCCTTTGTTTTATCTATGTATTCTTTATCGCTTGGCAAGTTTGCTTTGGTTCCTAAATAACCAAACAAATTCACTACTTTTGGGGGAGGTTTGTTCGAGGAGTAGTGTTTCTCAAATTACCCCTGGAACGAAAAATAGTTGTCAATAGTTGGCGCTGTCTGTGGGGAAAGTACAAAAAGCAACAATACCTAAGACAATGGCAGGAGATGGAAACCACATAACTTCATAGGCTTCGACAACAGAATGGGTGGAGAGAATGGAAGAAACCCTACGAAACGAAAGGAAAGATGCTCGAAAGGAGAGGGAAACAACTCAGACCTTAATGAAGGCTATGATGGAGAAAATTGAGAAGATAGAGAAGAAGGCTGGACAACGAGGTGAAATGGGTCCTAATAGAAAGAGAGAGGAAATAACAAAATGATAAAGGATCACCGGAGCAGATGAAGATCATAGAGATGGGAAGAAGAGTGCTCGGCTAGTGAGATCTGTAGTTATGGCCAACATCATACAAACGAGGGATCCGTGGGAAGAAGAAGAAGGTAGGCGAACCCTAGAATCATCCAGCATTAGCTTGTGTTTTGGGGAAAGTGACCGGGGAAGGGGCGAGAAGTTCCCAACTATGAAAGAAGCCACGCTCGGAGTGAGAGGCATAAAGAGGCCCTTGGGCGAGAGCATGACGGCTTTGAAAATTCAAATGACAGATTGGTTTCAGAGGGAGATGAGGAAATGGGAGGAAAGTGTGAAAGGAAGAGCTCGGGGTGATCAGGATATGGGGACAACATCCCCATTTAAGGGGAAATATTGGCGGTGGAGTTTCCAAGGAAATTCACCATGCCTAAGATGGATGTATATAAGGGCAACACGGACCCCAAGCCCCACGTTGAAAAGTTTGTTCCATTGATGGAAATCTTGAGAGTGGTAGAAGAGGCGATGTGCAAGGTGTTCTCGTTAACTTTGGGAGGACCCGTCAGCCTGTGGTTTAGAAACTTGATCTCGTGAAGTATCAGCAGTTTTCTCATAGTTAATGAAGTCTTTTGTGAGCCACTTCAAATGAGCATGCGTACAAAAGAAGACCGTGGGGTCATTGAGGATGATGAATCAAAGAGATGACGAGGCTTTAAAGAGCTTTGTTGATAGGTATCATAACTTGGTAATGGAAGTCAGGGTGTATGAGTCCCAGGAAGCACTTGAGAGTTTTAAGGGAGCCATAAGGGTCGGGAAGCTATGGACTTACCTAAGAATCCAGGAGATACCAGTGTTGGTATTCTAGGTCAAACCAAGATCAATTAAGCAATGAAATGTGCGAATACAACAAAGTAAAGTAGCGAAAAATACTCATTTTGATCGGCTAAGTGGATGCGTTGAACATAAAAAATTTCCTCCATGAAGAATCGGCCAAGGTCCATTGTTGTGTTGATCTTCAAGCTCCAAGCTTTGAGTGTTGATTCCAAGCTCAAGGGTTGGTTTCTTTATCACCTTTGAATGACTTCTTTAGTGTGCTAGCACTTGGAAAAATTTGCAACAAATTGTTTCCTTATCCTAGTGTGTCTCTCAGCCAAGCCAAGAGAAGAGAGAAAATTTTGGCACAATGTCGTGAGTGAGGGAGAGAAAAAGGATGAAGTGTGTTGTGTATTTTGATTTCAAAATCAAATACCATTTTCAATTTTCCAAAAAATTGGTACAAGGCATTGATGCCTCCAATAACTCTCATCAATCAAAACAATGACAAGATGTCAATCACCAAAAAGTGATAAGACTTCCATAACTTGAGGGACTAATGATGTAACGCGTGATGTGACTTGTGGGCCTCATTTGATTCAAACTCTGAGTGGGCCCGCAACACATCCCGGGCTCGGGTTCGCTAATTCAGAATTAATGAATTTTCCGTTGCGACGTAATTAAATCAAATTTAATTAAATAATTATGCCTAGCAAAATTACTATTCACGTCGCTAGCGAATTAATTCTAAATTAACTCGTTCGCCCGAATTAAAATCTAATTTTAATTCCGCGTGGAAATCTAATTTCGTTTCATATATCGATATATATATTTTTATCGATTAATTTCAAATTAATCGTTCTCTCTCTTTTAGTTGAATTCTATCCCAGATAAAATTCTCCGTAATTAATCATAGATTAATTTTCTCTCTTATAATTAATCCCAGATTAATTATGTGCGAGTCATACGTCATCGGTGAATCTTCATAAAGCGACCCATGAGATCCCTGGATATGTTGGCAGTAAATACGGTCGTCGGACTATCCGAACACGTACATACCTCGTACTACATTTTTGCCGATTTACGAGACATGGTTGGCTTCTAGCAAAGCACCGTGCCTACCCAAATCTCCCGAAATATTCTTAAAGGAATATATATCTATGTCATTCGTAGTATACATAGTATTGCGTATTGCGATCCAGTATCGAATGTCACATGCAAGGCCTGGGGCTGGAATTGTGTCTGCCCCGTACGAAGCATATATCGGATCTCTGGTAACTAGTCTCTATAATAGGATAAACATGACCTAGTCATATTATCCTGATAGCTACAGCATACAAGAGTACCAGTTCATTATCTTACGTGACCATAATCTCCATATGACTGAAGTGATATTTCCATCTTGACATCACACCCAATACTCTATGATTCTCAATATACCCAGAAGAGGCGTACACATAACCTGTTAAAGCCCCAGACGACCAAAACCAAAGTATATTGATTGTCGCAAGTATTAGCGATGCAAGTCTCATGTTAAGACCAAATACACATACCCTGATTCGGACTTCCATAGACACATAGTCATACTACCAATGGAATTCTGAGGGGTCTATCCAGAGCGAAGCTGTTTCCGTACCATCGGTAAACACAACCTCCTATCACACTTGCATAAGTATCCAATACTTAAATATATGAGAACTATGCCGTTATGCACCCACAACGCGCTCAAGTGCAATACTACTCTATTTCACCTTATCGATGTCCAGTCTCGATAATACTACGACTAGGGATATTTTAATGATTAAACCTTAGTGGATTAATACTTTCTCATATCTTATTAATCTGTAACTAATCATATGGACTTTTATCATTTATGTATTGGTAATCCAATAAAAAATGATAAAAGAGCAATTTCCTTTGTCACATAGTTTTTTTGTACAACAACACCATGTTCTGTACAAATAGTGATGCTATGGGTCATAATTGTCCAACAATCTCCCACTTGGCCCATAACCAATCACTCAAGTGTCCTACACCTGAACTATGTGCGGGTCACTCAAATTTCTACTGAGAAATATCTTTCGTCAGCGGATTTGCAAAGTTATCATCTGATGCGATTTATACGATCATCACATCGCCACGATGCATGATCCGAACGAATCAGATGAAATAATTGAAGTATATATTTGGATCGTTGATGAGACCATTAATTCTTTAGCCTGTGTTGTAGCCTAGCTCAGCCGCTAACAGAGATGCACCTAATCTTTTTAGGATTTTTATAGATCCAAAATTGCTTCTTTTGCTGCCTCAGCTGCAGCAATATTCCGCTTTTGTTGTTTATTCGGCAACAATATCTTGCTTGGAAGACTTCCAGCTTACTGTTCCATTATTCAAACTATATAGTAACCTTACTACATTTTACAGTCGTTTTTTCGGTTTGGAAACTTACAGTAGTGAACCTATTCACTTCAAGTTCTCTTTCTCCATAGTATAAGAAAGCATCCTTAGTTCATCTAAGATACTTAAGGATGTTCTTAACATCAATCCAGTGACTATCACTTGGATTGGCCTGATTGTGACTCCATATGCTCAAAGCATATGAGACACCAGGTCGTGTACATATTTTTCAATGTACGAGTTCTCGGAGAGTGCCAACAACTTTTATATCTATCCTAGTAGATCTTTATTCCTAGAATAAATATTGTCTCTCCCAAGTATTCTACGAAGAATTTTTATGAAAGCCAAGCTTTCACCGATTGTATTATGGGATTATCATTTCCAATAAATGATATGTCATCATTTTATAGGACAATCATTGTCAGTGCTGTCCCACTAACCTCCTTATATACACAAGAATCATTTTAGTTTTGAATTAAATCATATACCATTATGATTACATCAAAACGATAGTTCCAAGAACACAATAATTGCTTCAATCCATAATTGGATTGAATTAACTTGCAAACCTTATTTGCTCGTTTTGGTATGAAAAAACCGTCAGGATATTGTAAACATCCTCCAAAAGGTTTCCGTTTAAGGAAATCGGTTTTGATGTTCAGCTGCCATATTTCATAAATGAAACATACAGCATTAGCAAGCATTATCCAAATGGATTTAATCATGGCAACGAGTAAAAGGTTTCGTTGTAATCGACACAATATTGATAACGATACCTTTTCGCTACAAGCCTAGCTTTGTACATTGGTATGTTTCCATCCATGTATGTCTTCCTTGAAGACTCACCAATAAGCACAATGCCTTCCAGTACAACAACCAGTGTCTAAACTTGGTTGGTATACATGGAATCTATTTCGGATTTCATGACACTTTGCCATGATAGAGAGTCGATACCTTGTATCACTTCTTCATACGTAGTCGATTCGTGTTCCTCAATAAGATTGACATCGTTACAAGGTGAGATTAGAAACCCATACCTCCCAGGTTATTTTCTGACCCTCTCCGACTTACGCGGTTCTTGTGTATTTGAAGATTGTGGTACAATTTCATCCCTGATGAACTGTTTGTTTTCCATTAAGGAATCGGTGCTTGGAACAGTATTACTTCGATTTTCATCGAGTTTTACTTTCCTCCCACTTACCACTGCATATAGGTATTCCTCTTAGGAAAACCGCATGGCGAGCAACAATTAAATTGTTCTCTTGTGAGTTGTATAAGTACTATACTTAGGTTACCCTAGGATAACCTACAAATTAGGCACTTATCCGATTTGGATTATAGTTTGGTATCATCCAAACATATGCCTAGCATTCCCAAATCTTCAGAAATGAGAAAACCCGGTTTCTTTCTGTTCATATCTAATATGAAGTCAGTCAAATTGATTTTCATGGAACCTTATTCAAAATAAGTATTGCACTGTTTAATGCGTATCCCTAGAAGGAAAATGGTAGCTCAGAGCGACTCATAATTAACCTTACTATGTCCAACAATGTTCGGTTTCTCTGTTCGGACACACCGTCAAATTGAGGTGTTCCGAGAGGAGTCCTTTATGAAAGAACATTTTACTCTTTCAAATATTCAAGAAACTTATTGCTTAAGTATTTTCCACCACAGTCTCATCGTGATTTTTTAATACTTTAGCCGATCTGTCTGTCTACTTCGTGTCGAAACTCTAAAAGTTTCTGATTCGTGTTTCATAAGATACACATAACCATAACGCGATGCCACATCCGTAAAGGTTACGGAGTATTCACATCCACCTCTAGCCTAGCTAGACATGGGTCCACTTACGTCACTATGAACGAGGGCTAACAAATCGGTGGCACTTGCACTTTTACCAAGTAAAAGGTGTTTTAGGCACTTTGCCTAATAAACTATATTCGTAGACATCATTTGACTTGAATCAAATCCGTCCTAGTACCCACTCTTCGAAAGTTTGGATATACGAGTCTTATTTATGTCTCCCAGACAGCAATGCCACAAATAAGTCTCATCTGATTAAATCAGTTTTTGTCATGTTATACGTTTGAGATTCATTTATATTCAAAATATAAATACTGTTATTCACATCTAATGTGTTTATCTCAATATCATCTTTATAAAATAAAACACTTAGTGTTCTAGAATATAAAGGTATACCCGCAACAGGTTAAACTTGGATATAGAGATAATGTTTCTAGTCAAACTAGGTACATTTTAACAGTTTCCTAATTTAAGTACATGCCCAAAGGGTAGTTCCTAAACTTAGGTTTCTACGGTTAAAACAGCGATTGTTATCCCGTTTCTGACTCGCAGGTTGATCTCAATGGAAGTCAGTCTCCTGCTTATCAGCAGATTCTGCACATCAGTACATATTTGTGTACCACATCTAGTATCAAAAATCTAATTTTGAAACTAATAGTGAACATGTTTATGACAAACAAACTTGAGGCAGGAACCTTGTCCCGCCTTCATTTATTTCATGTCTGCCTTGTCCATATGGCAGTCACGCATCCAGTGACCCCGTTTACCACAGTTTAGGTAGACATCTTGGGATATGTCATTTGTCATCCTAGAAGACTGTGATGATTATGCCTTTGCCCCTTTTAGAAGCTCTGGCTCTGCCTCCTTGAGCATAGCCATCAACTCTCCAAGAGTTTACTCTTGGTTCATAATGAACCTGCCCCATCTTTCGGGTAGAGACTATAAGATCAAATCTTTGGTAGTCTCGGCCACGTAGGTAATGCCTAGCTAACCTAGCTGATCGATGTCAGCAATCATCTGCGACACCTAGTGCTCGACAGATGTACCCTCTGACATACGCGAGCAAAAGAGCTTCTTTTTTAATTTGTACTTCTAAGATCTAAGAATAGATCTATGAAGATCTTTAATTTCATCATCATGGTACAAGGATCTAATCCTTAATTTTGACGACGAAATTAAAGAGTCATTGCGGTAAGCATAAAGGATTGAGCACTAAAGTTATCATCACCATGAGTCTTCTAAAGCTCATGCTCTACTATTTGCTCAACACCGGGCTTAGGCCGAAGAGGTTTCTCTATCAAATAGAGTAACTTCTTAGTTCCCAGGACTATCCTGAGGTTCTATTCCCAATCTGAAAATTGGACCCGTTTAAAGACATTTTCACCCAGGATTATGTTTTAAACGCTAATCTTTCAGTTATCTTGATTGCTATAGTCCAACTATCCAATCAATGATTTCGGGTACTATTGATTATAAGGATTAATATAGTCTAACTATATAATCAACTATAATTTGATTGGTTAAATTCAAATATATTGATTACTATAATCCAATTATATAATCAACTATGAATTGAAGTAGTTTGAATACAATCCAACTGTTTAAATTTAAAACAACAATTAAATATTAGTCCAACTAATATATTTATGTAATGATGAAAAATGAAATGAGCGCGTATTGGCAAGTATCTAAACGAAATTGCAAATTTAATACTTGCCTCCCACTATTTTTCGGCGAGCCTCTAACCCTCTATTGAGTACTCGGGAAACCTAGTTTCCTAGTGGGCTAGGATCCCGTTAAATAACACACAACCTTGACTTTGGCCAACAAGCTGTATGATATTTAACTAGGTAGATCTCTATGATCAATTGGATCTCATCAAATTCATAGATCCAGTTGGTGGACATCCAAGTCCGAAACATATATCTAATATATGCCAATATATCCGATATATTCCTAACCTTTTTCCTCTGAATCAACTAAGCTTTGGCTTTGGCATAACAAGCTTAATGATTCCAGTTAAGCGGGACCTATTGACCTTGGAAAGCTTCGTAATCGATGTCGATGGACAAGAAGTGATCTTGACTTTGGCCAACAAATCACAACTTGGACAAGACATGCGATATGGAACAAAGCCTTCATGATTCCAACACATCCGCGATGGAAAAAAGTATTGACTTTGGCCAACAAACCAGTGCCAATCTTGGATCTTGACAATGAATCATTCAATGGAAGGAAAACGTTTAATATTTGTTGAGGGTTTTTCACGTAATTGGCAACCAATTAATTATCTTTGATTAGTTCTCATCATACACCCTTAAACATGCATTCTAAAAGCATAATAAGGCGCGATAAATAAATTAATAATGATATGCGGATGGATATTTAAAACAACTTGTTCCTAGAACAAATCTCTCCATTTCCTCTCTCCCGCTAGCACAAATCTTACTTTTACCCAATTACATAACACTTCTAAAGAAACCTCATTTACATTGAGGGGAATATGTGAGAAGATAAATACAAAGAGTCAAGAGGTAATAGGCTGGACACGCAGGTCCAATTTAATAAATTCTAAATTTATTACAACAATTTCCAAAATTGCCCTCACCAATCTAATATCCATCCGATATACATTATTCATACATCACATCCATGTATTCACACAAAGCATGTTATCAATCAATCTAATCCAATTAATTAATCTTTGATTAATGATCATCCAATGTTCAAACAACGATTTGATTTGCACGAGTCCAACTCATTTTAAGAATAAGTACTCAAAGTACGAATTCTCGAATTATATTAAACTACAATATTAAATCCAATTTAATTTGTATTCAATACTAATTCTTTATTTAATTCCAAATTAAATAATTACACTTTATTAATGAGCCTTTGTGACTTAGATTCTAAATCTAATCATAACGGGTCTCAAAGCCCAATTAACATCCAATGTCAAATTAATTATAGTCTAATGGGCTTTCAATTAATTTGCAAGGCATGGACTTTGGCAACCAAAGCCCAATAAGGAATCACCATTTGCCAAAAATCAATTTAGGCCCATTAGGCCCAATTAAAATTTTAAGGGCCCATTATATTATATTTGGACATATGGAAATGGTTTTAGGCCCAATTGGATCCAACCAATTTACCTAAACCAAACTTGGCCCAACCAAGCCCATTAAGCCCAAATACAACTTTATTATCCCAATTCCAAATTAAGCCCAATTAATTAAATTCTAAATTCCAAATTTCACAATTTAATTAATTAAAGTGTATAGGCATAATTAATTATTCAAATTAACATTTCCAAAATACCAATTTACATTAATTAATCATGCTTTATTATTTTCAATTTATGTCCAACACAAATTGAAGCAAAATCAATCCCAACATGCTCTTAAGCTCTCGGCAATAGGGGACTTTTTATATCAATTTTGATTTCAATCCAATTAAATCACAAACTAATATATCCCATGTATTTTAAACATATCCTATTGTCTAAAATTCAAAAAATCACCAAGAGCTAATCCTAGGGTCATATTCGGCCAACATAAGGATTTTGATACAATTATTTTTGATCAATTTTACACAAATCCAATGATGCAAAACTCTAAGTAATCATCATCTAACATCAACCAAACACTCAATTTGAAGAAATCATGCATTAATCACAAAAGCCCCAAATTAAGTTTTGAGAACCCTAAGTCAATTTCATGCTCAATAACCGCTCTGATAACATTGTTGGGTTTTCTAGGTCAACCCAAGATCAATTAAGCAATGAAATGTGCGAAACAACAAAGTAAGTAGCGAAAAATATTCACTTTGATCGGCTAAGTGGATGCGTGAACACAAAAATTTTCCTCCATGAAGAATCGGGCCAAGGCCCTTGTTGTTGATCTTCAAGCTCCAAGCTTTGAGTGTTGATTCCAAGCTCAAGGGTTGGTTTCCCTATCACCTTTGAATGACTCTTTAGTGTGCTAGCACTTGGAAAAATTTGCATCAAATTGTTTCCTTATCCTAGTGTGTCTCTCGGCCAAGCCAAGAGAAAAGAGAAAATTTTGGCACAATGTCGTGAGTAAGGGAGAGAAAAAGGATGAAGTGTGTTGTGTATTTTGATTTCAAAATCAAATACCATTTTCAATTTTCCAAAAAATTGGTACAAGGCATTAATGCCTCCAACAACTCCCATCAATCAAAACAATGACAAGATGTCAATCACCAAAAAGTGATAAGACTTCCATCACTTGAGTGACTAATGATGTGACGCGTAGGCCCCATTTGATTCAAAATTCGAGTGGGCCCACAACACATCCCGAGCTCGGGTTCGCTAATTCAGAATTAACGAATTTTCCGTTGCGACGTAATTAAATCAAATTAATTAAATAATTATGCCTAGTAAAATTACTATTCACGTCGCTAGCGAATTAATTCTAAATTAACTCGTTCGCCCGAATTAAAATCTAAATTTAATTCCGCGTCAAAATCTAATTTCGTTTAATATATCGAATATATTATTTTATCGATTAATTCCAAATTAATCGTTCTCCCTCTTTTAGTTGAATTTTATCCCAGATAAAATTCTCTGTAATTAATCCTAGATTAATTTTCTCCCTCTTATAATTAATCCCAGATTAATTATGTGTGAGTCATACGTCATCGGTGAATCTTCGGGAAGTGACCCATGAGATCCCTGGATATGTTGGCAGTAAATCCGGTCGTCGGACTATCTGAACACGTACGTACCTCGTACTATGTTTTTGTTGGGTTTCTACGGTCTAACCGGGATCGTTTTAAGCAAGAAACATACATGTGAATACAACAAAGAACTTACGGAATACTTACAATGATCGGTTGAGCGATGCGACGAAGAAAAATATTTTCCTCAATGGTGATGAAGCTCTCGGCAGTGGGCAGAAATTTTGCCTCCAAATTTTCGGTCATCACCTCCATCAAGCTCCAAGCTTTGGTTGATGATTCCATGCTCACGGGTGCGGTTCCCTATCACCTTCGTAAGACTCCTAAAGCGTGCTAGCACTCCGGAAATTTTGCCGCAAAATTTTCATATTGCTTCTTCATCAACTCACGGTGAAATCAGTAAAAAGAGAAGAAGATAATGGCCTTAGCCGAGAGAAGAGAGAAGGGAAGAGAGAAATGTGTAAGTGTTGGTTGTTGGAAAAATTATGTATCTAATACACAAAAATTGAATTCAAAATTCAATTACCAAAAAATTTTCTTTCCAAAAGTCAAAACAATAAAGCCAACAACCACCACCATCACTATTCACTCAATCAAGTGACAAGTGATTTGAAGCTTGATGTGACTAGTGATTTGATGCTTGATGTGACTTGTGGGCCGCACTTAAATTCGCAATGCGAGTGCGCCCGCAAACACTCCCGGGCTCGGGTTCACTAATTCCAAATTAACGAATTTTTTCGTTGCGACGTAATTAAATAATTATGCCTAGCAAAATCCAATTTTCATTGGCCGAATTAAAATTAATTTCAATTCCGCGTCGAAATCCAATTTCGTTTAATATATCGAATATATTAATTTATCGATTAATTCCAAGTTAATCGTTTTCTCTCTTTAATTGATATTTTATCCCATATAAAATATCTCCGTAATTAATCCCACATTAATTTTCTCTCTCATCATTAATTAATCCCAGATTAATGAAGTGCGAGTCATACATCATCGGTGAATCTTCGGGAAGTGACCCATGAGATCCCCGGAAATGTTGGCAGTAAATCCGGTCGTCGGACTATCCTAACACGTACGTACATAGTACTACGTTTTTACCGATTTACAAGACAAGATTGGCTTCTAGCAAAGCGTCATGCCTACCCAATTCTCCAGAAATATCCTTACAGGAATATGTGATATATATCAGGCGTAGTATACGTAGTATTGCGTATTTTGATCCAGTATCGGATGTCACGTGCAAGGCCTGGGGCTGGAATTGTGTCTGCCCCATACGAAGCACATATCAGATCTCTGGTAACTACTCTCTATAATCAGATAAACATGACCAAGTCATAATATCATGATAGCTGCAGCATATAAGAGAACCAGTTCCGTATCCTATGTGATCATCATCTCCACTATGACTGGAGTGATACTTCCATCTCGACATCACACCCAATACACTACGATTCTCAATATATCCAGACAAGGCGTACGTAGAACCGGTTAAAGCCCTTGACGACCAAAACCAAATTATATTGATTGTCGCAAGTATTAGTGGTGCAAGTTTCACGTTAAGACCAAATACACCTACCCTGATTCGGACTTCCATATACACATAGTCATACTACCAATGGCCTTCCGAGGGGTCTATCCAGAGCGAAGATATTTTCCGTACCATCGGTAAAACACAACCTCCTACTACACTTGCATGAGTATCCTATACCCAAATATATGAGAACTATGCTATTATGCCCTCACAACGCGTACAAGTGTAATACTAGTCTTTTTCGCATTATCGATGTCTAATCTTGATAATACTCTGACTAGGGATATTTAATGATTAAACCGTCGTGGATTGATACTGTCTCATATCATCTCAATCCAGGAACTAATCATAAGGACCTCCTATCATTTATACATCTTGGTAATCTAATTATAAATGATAAGAGAGCAATTTCCTTTGTCACAAAGTTAATTTGTATAACAACACCATGATCTGTACAAATAGTGACGCTATAGGTCATAACTGTCCAACAGATTTTGCCGATTTACGAGACATGGTTGGGCTCTAGCAAAGCACCGTGCCTACCCAATTCTCCAGAAATATTCTTAAAAGAATATATAATCTATGTCAGGCATAGTATACATAGCATTGCGTATTGCGATCCAATATCGGATGTCACATGCAAGGCCTGGGGCTGGAATTGTGTCTGCCCCGTACGAAGCATATATCGGATCTCTGGTAACTAGTCTCTATAATCGGATAAACATGACCTAGTCATATTATCCCAATAGTTGCAGCATACAAGAGTACCAGTTCCTTATCCTACGTGACCATCATCTCCATATGACTGAAGTGATACTTCCATCTTGACATCACACCTAATACACTACGATTCTCAATATACCCAGAAGAGCCGTGCGCAGAACCTGTTAAAGCCCCTGACTACCAAAACTAAAGTATATTGATTGTTGCAAGTATTAGCGATGCAAGTCTCAGGTTAAGACCAAGTACACCTACCCTGATTCGGACTTCCATAGAAACATAGTCATACTACCAATGGAATTCTGAGGGGTCTATCCAGAGCGAAGCTGTTTCCGTACCATCGGTAAACACAACCTCCTATCACACTTGCATAAGTATCCAATACTTAAATATATGATAAATATACCGTTATGCTCCCACAACGCGCACAAGTGCAATACTAGTCTATTCTGCATTATCGATGTCCAGTCTCGATAATACTACGACTATGGATATTTTAATGATTAAACCTTAGTGGATTAATACTGTCTCATATCTTATTAATTCAGAACTAATCATATGGACTTTTATCATTTAAGTATCTTGGTAATCCAATTACAAATGATAAAAGAGCAGTTTCCTTTGTCACAAAGTTAATTTGTACAACAACACCATGTTTTGTACAAATAATGATGTTATGGGTCATAATTGTCCAACAATCAGACTATACCACAGCCTTGGAGCAGACAAGGAAATTTGTATTATTGGAGGAAGAGGAGAAGATAGCCAAATGAGGAATTTCTCGGGCATCGAAAGTGCCAAGGTAAGAGAATCAATATGAGATGGGTAAAAATTAGATAAGATCGGCCCCGAGGTAAAATGAATTCAGACCAAAAGCTCAAGGTAATCCAATACAAGAGAGAAGGCCCCGATCAAGGTCGTTTATGTCACCGGAGGAATAACATTCACCTCCCTGAATAGACCATTGGCCCAGATCACTCAGAAGATTCAAGATAAAGGTTTACTGACTGATCCTGACCCGAAAAGGTTCCCGATTGAGAAGAGAGACCACATGGCCTACTGCGCACACCACAATATGAAGGGGCATGCTACAGAGAGATGTAAGGACCTACAGGAGCAAGTGGAAGACATGGTAGGGAATAGTTATCTGAAAGATTACATAGACTATAAAACCATGATGATCAGGCAGCGAAGGGAGCCGAGGCCGATGTTCACGATAGAAAGGGGAATGACGTTGGCCCGGGATTCAAATAGAGCGAGAAACAACTATTGTCGTACCAAAGGTCTAAAGGTATTAACAACGGAGATGGTCCCAAAGATCCAGAAGGCCAGAATAGTGCCTATAATATTCATCGAGGAAGACGCCCAAGGGGTGAGCTACCCCCATGATGATACACTGATATTGATAGACCCAATGAGTGCGGTGGATATCATCTCCAAAGATGCCTTGAATAGTTTGGGCGTGGAGTACATTACCTTGATCTATGATGTAACACTATTGTATGGGTTTGGGTGAGCAAATGTTGTCCCATTAGGCTGGGTACAGTTTACAATGATGATTGGGACGGCCCGCCATAATCGGATTATCAAAATGGATTTCATAGTAGTAGATTCCAAATCAGCTATCAGGTAATTTTGGGAAGACCCTTTATGATGAAGACAAGAGCAGCAATGTCAAGTTATTACATGAAGTTGTAATTTCCGACCCGATATGGGGTAGAGGTAGTGTGTGGAAGCCAGATGGTGGCTAGGATTTACTTTTCCGTCGTTTCAAAATAATCCCTATGCATTGAAGAAGTAGGAACGAAGAGGAAAGAAAGAGAAGTGGATGCTAGTGGGGAAGCTCGGATTCCTTGTTGGAGGTGTTTTCCATGTTAGATTAATTAATAAGCTAATTAGGAGTAATTAAGCTTATTTGATTAATTAGTGATTAATGTTGTCATTCTAGAGTTTCTTAGCCATTCATAAATGACCTAGAATTATTTTTGAGTTGTTTCATGATGGTGGGACTTGTTTGGTATGGTAAGGATTAAATTAAAGTGTTGAATTTTATTAATTTGGTGTAATTTGGTCAATTGGAAAATTTATAAAATTAGGGTTCATAACCCTTTCCAAATTTGAGGATTTTCATATATGTGATGTAATTTGATGTATATACGATGTATATTAAATTTTGGATTAATTGGATTTGATCTTGACATGTTTTGAACTAAAAATGACCAAATTATAAATCCTGGAAAATTCAGGGGTGCTCTCGGTAATTTCCAAAATTTGGGGATTTGTGTTGCAAATTGTATTTTCATGCATTAGACATGTATAAATCATTTTGGGATTGATTTGGAATCAATTAAATATGTATTTGACAATTTAAGGACCAAAATGATCAAATTGCAAAACTTGGGGGTAATTCGGGAATTAAAGGAAATATGATTTCTTGGGTTAAAATTTAATATTTTAAGTATTAGTTAATTAAATAAATAAGTTTATTTAATTGATCAAAAAAATTTTGAAATTGAAAAATTCTGTTTTCTGCGTTCCACTGCGCTAACCCGGTAATTCCCTATAAAACCCCAATAAAATGGTATCAAAGAAAGTTTGATTCTGGACACCCTATATGATTATGCCTTTAAAATTCAATGTTTAATTTATTCTTTACTTAATGCATGCATGTGTTTATTTAATTTGATTAAATAAAGTAAAAGCATCTTTTGCGAAAAAATCCCTATTTGAAAATAAAGTTTTTTTTATTTAATATGTATTTGATGCATATTAATGCCAATACTGCTTATCAATACATTTTCTATGACTATATCCGAGGACGTGCCAAAGCTGTGAGGATATGGCCGGTAGAAATTTTTTTGTACCGGATATATTTGATATTAGGTGAATTCAAGCGAAAGCACAATCCTGAACGTGCCAAAGCTGTCAGGGTTTCGCAAGTATCTTGAATTTATCATTGACAAGTCTAATCTTGGTACGCCTCATTGTGAATGTGCCAAAGCTGTCAAAATGAAAAACAACCAGGACCGAAAACCCATGAGTCACTATTGAGTGATTGACAATGAGTTGTCTACCTAATGAATATACGTAGGCGAGAACGTGCCAAAATTGTGACCTGAAATATATTCATGGGGTCCACCTTTCACTATTATGTTATGATTTGATTATCGCATGTTTTGTATTCTGTTTGGGGATTACAGTTTTGCATGAAATAGTGGGAGATGTATTTTTAGATTAAAAATCCATGATCTAGTTAATGCTTTATGATATAATATGAAACTATTTTATATGCTGATTGTTTATTCGCTATCTATTTGATAGATTTCCGATGGCAACACCAAGGATATGGATATGGATATGGATATGGATTTGCTCGTATGCTTGATACGAATAAGCTTAAGAGCGCTGAGAATTTTTCTAACAATGATATGGATTTGGGGATTGTCCTCGGATTTGAGAAGCTGGGATACATATTGGAAGGTCCATTATCGCTTGCTATATCTCCAGATGCATCTCCTGAAGAAGTTGAGATTTTATGCATATGGAAAGATGATGATTTACGAGTTAAATCATACATACTAAGTTCTCTTTCTTATGAGCTTAAGAAGCAATACTTTGAGATGCATGATGCTTATAGCATGATGACACTTCTTCATGAATCGTTCATGAACCAGGAACAGGTCATGGTTCATAGAGTTGCAATGGAACTTTTCCATTCTAAACTTGATGAGGGGCAGGCTGTGAGCCCACATGTGCTTCATTTGATCGAGCAATTGAGGCGCAATGACTTCCATCTCAATGAAACTCTGGGACGGAGTGCCATACTCGGTTCGCTCCCGGCGTCATATCGCCAGTTCGTCATGTACTTCAACATGAATGGGATTCACTACTCTTACCGTGAGTTGCATGGGATACTTCTCACAGCGGAGGAAGATTTAAAGAAGGGAGTTATGACTAGCCTTCTGAAACCTACTTCAGTTTCCGCTTCTTCCCAATCCAAGTTGAAAGGGGAAGAAGACAAAATGAAAGAAAAAGAAATGCTTCAATGTTCCTTCGCAGGCTAAGGTAGCAAAGCCCAAGAGAGCTTCTGAAGATAAGTGCCACCACTGCCAGAAAGTCAGGCATTGGAAAAGAAACTGTCCAGACTATCTTGCACAAATAAGGAAGTAAAGAGCATCGACATCATGTACTTTTACTTTTCCTATTATTGATATCTCATTGGCTTGTGAAACTATGCCATCTAATTGGATTTTAGATTCTGCTTGTCTTATTCACATTTGCAATACGTTGCAGGTGCTGATGGAAAGTATACGGCTGAAATATGGGGAGATGCAGTTGAGATTCGGGAGTGGCGACTCTCTGGATGCGGTTTCAGTGGGCATATGCGAGATTCCCTTACCCAGTGGGAGACTTTTGTTAAATGAATGTTTTTTTGTGCCAGGATGTGTGGCGAATATTATGTCTCTTTTGTATTAGAAACTAAAGGATATAATGTAAATATTAAGAATCGTTCTTTGTATTTATATGATAGAAATAATATTCAGATCATTTGTTGTCCAAATGATCATGGTCATTACATATTGCGTACCTCACGAGATATCTTTAATATTGGAATTAATAAACGTAAATAATCTGATATAAATAATACTAAACTGTGTCATATGAGGTTGTGTCATATAGGCGTGAAACGCCTAACCTAATTGGTTAAGAATGGTTTAAGTCATAATCTCACCATTGAACCTTATCCAACTTGCAAATCTTGTATTCAGGATAAAATGACCAAAGTCTCATTTTCGAGTGTTGGACACCGAGCCACTGACTTCTTAGAACTCGTACATTCTGATGTATGTGGTCCTATTAGTCAGACTGCATACAATGGTTTTTCATACTTCATCACCTTTATCGATGATCTGTCATGGTACGGTTACGTTTATTTGATGAAACATAAATCGGAAACCTTTGAAAATTTCAAAGAATTCTGCAATGAAGTAGAAAAACAGATTGGTCAATATAATAAATGCCTTCGATCTGATTGAGGCGGTGAATATATGAGTGGAGAGTTCACTGATTATTTAAAGGAGAATGTGATTCTCGCTCAATATACTCCTCCAGGTACTCCGCAACACAATGGAGTTAAGAAATCAGACATTATTGGATATGGTCCGATCGATGTTGAGTTATACAGATTTTCCCTATTACTTATGGGGTTATGCTCTTTTAACTTCCCCTTTATATCCTGAGTAAGTTTCCATCCAAATATGTTTCTATGACTCCGTATGAGATATGGACCGGTAGAAAACAGAATCTTAGTTATGTTAAGATTTTGGGGTGTCCTACATACGTCAGGATGGCTCAATTGAATAAGCTTTTGCCTCGAGGGCAAAAGTTTAGGTTTGCTGGATAGCCTTCAAATACGAAAGGATATTTGTTCAATGATACCGAGCATCGAAATGTGTTCGTAGCTCGATTCACAAAATTTCTAGAAATAGAATTTTTGTTTGAAGGTGGTGATCATAGACATGTTGAACTTGATAAAGTACAACCTGGAACCAATGAACCAACAGAGGAACCTAAAGTTTAAGAAGACGAAGAACCTTCAACACACACACTCCGTAGGTCACAAAGGGTATCTAGACCTCCTAAATGTTTGTATTTGATACAAGAAAAGAGTCTGGATGTTCTCTTAGTTGAAGAAACTGACCTTTTTATTAGGGTTGGTGCTCTGAGCGCCAATTTTATTATGTATTTCCTTGTAAATACTAATGTAACATCTTATTATGAATAAAATGAATAATTTCTTTTATATAACTTCTTCTTTAATATGGTAAAGACGTAACAGACCTTAGAATGATTAGTTATGATACTGTTGCAAAAGCGTCGCAACTAGTATTGAGTTGTATCATGACGTTGTCATTCTTAGACAGTTCCCGGTCAAGGTTTACACTACTTGGTCAGTAAAGTAAACCCGTTGAGACTGGTACATTTCGTATATTAAAATCTTAGATTCCGATGGTTTCTCAATGAACCATGAGTCTTTGAGACTCGTATAGACGTGTAGGTGTTTAAGTGGATAGACACTGAACGACTCACCGAAGATTCTTAATAGATGGTACACCAACGTCAATAAGAATCTTCTCAGGTTGAGTGAGCTTAATGATTATTTGACTTGAGATACCACTGTGGATATATGAGTTATCTTCCACACTTAGATAACAGTCACATCACCGATCTATTTAGATCAGACCTCCGTTTGTTCGTTTGGTATGGACTGATGCTCAGGCTATCCTGTGTGTATCAAGAAAGTATCCGTCATCTCTGTCTACAGAGTATGGAATTAGCAATCTATTAAATCCATAGGCCCATGGTACACTGTAGAAATCAGTTCTAAGTGTTATTAAGGGATTACTAATAGAAACGTCGATGTGATTATATCTATAGAGATTTGACATTTGTATCTATATCTCTGGAATAATCCGGGTACCTATGACGGAGGGATTATACATATACAGTGACCTCGACCTGTATGATTCAAAGAGTTTATCTGTATTCGTCATAATTTATTGGTGGGTGAATTATGGACATGAAATTTGATTTCATGACGGATATACCTGAATTTAGAGTCTCACTAATGAGATATACTCGTAGAGTACTAGGGCAACTGTTATGAATAATACTGATTATTTATAACTCGTTTAGCGGTTAAACGAATAATACATGCATTTGGGACCTATTCATCATTTCCAAATTAATGTGTATTTGTATTTAGGTAAAAATGCAAATCTGACCCTCTAACTTTCATGTTTTGTCAATTCAGTCCTCTATGTTTCAGTTTTGTCAATTCAGTCCTCTAACTTTCAATTTTTGTCAATTCAATGCTCTGTTACAATTTTACCGTTATTGCTGTCAAAACGACGTCGTTTTCATTTTTTTTTCGAAATTAAAAAAAATTTAAAAAATAAAAAAAGGAACCCATTTCTCTGATCATCGTTCCCCTTCTCTGATCATAGAAGGGGGTTCTTTTTTTTTTTATGAATTTTTTTAGATTTTTTTTTTAATTCCAAAAAAAAAAATTTGAAAACGGCGTCGTTTTGGCAGCAATAACGGTAAAATTGTAACAGAGCCTTGAATTGACAAAAATTGAAAGTTAGAGGACTGAATTGACAAAACTGAAACTTAGAGGACTGAATTGACAAAACATGAAAGTTAGAGGGTCAGTTTTGTATTTTTGCATTGTATTTAATATTTGATATTATTAAATACGTATTAATTAAATATCAATTTGTGATATTTGACATATATCATTAATATATGTATTTGAGATATTTAATATAAATATAATACATATATTTAAGATATTTGTATTTAATTATTTAATTATATAAATGTTTTATGATTAATATAATTAAAGTTACAAATATCTTATGACATGATTTGCTTTATTAGAGTTGGAAATGGCATACTTCCATTGGAACACATTTTAATTTACTTTATGGAAGATAATTGTTAATTTTATTAAAGTAATATGTGTGCCAATTGAAATGAAACAAAAATAAAATAATTATTATTTAATTTTCCTTCTATTAAATTCAGCCAAGGTGATGAATTAACAAAATTATTTGTTTTTCATTTTACAACACTTAGAAAGTTTAACAAATATTTAAAAAAGAAGTTGAGAGTATTTGTGGAAGAAAGAAAGAAAAACAAAGGCAAAACTTGAATTTTGTAAGTTTTCACATTTTCTCCTACATGAAAATTGTTTCAATTAATCTTAGCTTTAATTTGTGTTGCTAAGTTGATGTCTCTACTCTTTGATTTTGTAATTGATTGTGTTTAAAGGTTGTTGGATGTGTTTAAGCATGTATATTTATTTATAAGCTTATTAGTGTAATTAAGCTTATAAGATTAATTAGTAATCAAAGTTGTCATTCTATAGTTGATTAGCCATCATAATTAACCTAGAATTATGTTGGAGTTTTGGGCGATGGGCGAGGCGGAAGCGCGGTTCGGGCGAAATCATAATTTTAAAACTTTTTCAAATTACCGAATAAATTATTCAATATCTAATATGAATAATTTTTCATATTTCACCTAAACCTATTTATTCGATATCAAATAGTGACATAAATATAAAGGAAATGTCGCGAAACTTTTACGAAAAATATTTTTTCGTAAAATGACGTAAAACGCATTTTTGACCGAACCGACCACCCACCACTTATGGGGACTGCCCAGGTCAGTCCCAATAGTGTTAGGGTAGTTCATGGGCTGGCCGAACCGTGACGAATTCACTGTTTGGACAGCCGTCACCCAGTTGGCTCAAAAGTCACCCAGAAATACCGTTTTTCGCCGTTTTCGCTTATTTCAACTCCGAAACACTTTCCGGCAATTGTTCCAACTCTTAAAACACATAAAATACATTCATAATCCCCTAATGTATGTGTTATCGTTTAACCAATTAAACGATTCGAATTAACTCACTTAATCCGATGAAGTATTATGAATAATCCGTATTATTCATATCACGTTGCCCAAATGCTCAACGAGTACACTTTATATTGTGGGACACTCTAAGTTTAGGTTTATCCGTCATGAAATCAAATTTCATGTCCATAATTCACCCACTCATGAATTATGACGATCACAGATAATCTCGCTAAACTATGAAAGTCGAGGTCATTGCATACGTATAATCCCTCCGTCACAGGCTATCAATATTATACATGGGTATGGATAAAAACGTCAAACCAGTTCGGTATAATATAGTTGAATTTCAATTTATGATCTCTAAATAACACTCGAAACTTATTTATGATGTTATACCACGGCCATGGATTTACTAGATCTCAAACACGTGCAGGATGACTATGCCTTGTACACAAGACTACGGATCCTCACTTGATACGCACTCGATATCATGAGCATCAGTCCACACCTAACGAAAAGGCAGAGGTCTGATCATGAATAGATCGGTGATGTGACTGCATCAGATCTGCTCTGATACCATTTTTGTTGGGGTTTTGGGCGATGGGTGCGGCGGAAGCGCGGTTCTGGCGAAATCGTAATTTTAAAACTTTTTCAAATTATCGAATAAATTATTCAATATCTAATATGAATAATTTATTCATATTTCACCTAAACCTATTTATTCGATATCAAATAGTGACATAAATATAAAGGAAACATCACGAAACGTTTACGAAAATGTTTTTTCCGTAAAATGACGTAAAATGCATTTTTGACCGAACTGACCACCCACCACTTATGGGGACTACCCAGATCAGCCCAAATAGTGTTAGGGAAGTTCATGGGCTGGCCGAACAGTGACGAATTCACTGTTTGGACAGCCGTCTCTCGGTTGGCTCAAAAGTCACCCGGTAACGCCGTTTTTCAACGTTTTTACTTATTTCAACTCCGAAAAAATTTCCGAAAATTGTTCCAACTCCCAAAACATATCCAATACATTCATATGACATCAAATTCATCACAAAATTCTGATCTGATCCAGAAACGGAAATGACCAAATTTCATGCTTTAAATCCTATTTTCAAGATTAATCTAATTAATCATAACACCAACTTAAGTCACCACATATGAATCACCCAAGAGTAATTCTAGGTATTACAAGAGTGGTCATAACACTGTAGAATGGAAACTTATCATCAAATGAACAAATTGGACTATAATTACACTAATTACTTCCAAATCACTTCACACATACTTCATCACTTCCATATCCATCTTCCAACACCAAAAGCCCTAATTTCAACAAGTAAAGAAAACCCTAGAACTATTATAGGAATCACAAGATCAAGAAATAAAAATTCTAATCTCAAGAGCATAAAGAATTACCTTTAATTCTCCTTTTCCTAAGCTTTGTTTCTTGTTTTCTTCACTTTTAAACTTGAACCATCAAGCAAAATGAAACCATTTTCTATTTGTGGGCTCTCGATAATGGAAGAAAAGAAGATAAAGAAAACAAAAAATTTTCCAATAAAAGAAGCACACAAAACCGACATATGAAGGGCATTTTTGTCCAATTTTAAAAATTTAATCTAATTAAATAAATTAAACTTTATGTTATCCAATCAAAATTGAACAGATTAAGTTTAATTAAATCATGCCATGTGAACCAATAATAATTGGACAAATTTCATAATATTATGAAAAAAGTTTATTATTTAATCATTTAAATATTTAAGAATTAAATATCCAAATAATCAATTAATATAATTATTATTATATATGTATTTTTATTTACAATAAATAAAAAATACATATATTTATGGCATGTGTCAAAATCTCATTTGATGATTAATTAATGTGTACCTAATCGTATTATGTATCAAATACAAATACACAATAATTACGATTGGCCAAAAATCCCTCAATGCATGTGTTATCGTTTGACCAATTAAACGATTCAAATTAACTCACTTAATCCGATGAAGTATTATGAATAATCCGTATTATTCATATCGCGTTGCCCAAGTGCTCAACGAGTACACTTCATATTGTGGGACTCTCTAAGTTTAGGTTTATCCGGCACGAAATCCAATTTCGTGTCCATAATTCACCCACTCATGAATTATGACGACCACAGATAATCTCGCTAAACTATGCAAGTCGAGGTTATTGCATATGTATAATCCATCCGTCACAGGTTATCCATATTATACCGGGGTATAGATAAAAACGTCAATCTCGTTCAGTATAATATAGTCGACTTTCAATTTACGATCTCTAAATAACACTCGGAACTGATTTATGATGTTTTACCACGACCATGGATTTACTATATCTCAAACATGTGTAGGATGCCTATGCCCTGTACACAGGACTGACGGATCCTCACTTGATACGCACTGGATATCATGAGCATCAGTCCAACCCAACGAACATGTGGAGGTCTGATCATGAATAGATTGGTGACATGACTGCCATCAAAGTGTGGAGGATAACTCATATATCCCACTGTGGTATCTCAAGTTGAAGGACCACTATGTTCGCTCGACTCGTGAAGATTCATATTGACGTTGGTGTACCATCTATTAGGAAATCTTCAGTGAGTCGTTCACTGTTTATCAAATAAACACCTACATATCTATACGAGTCTTCCGAGACTCATGGTTCATTGGGATAAACCATCGGACCAAGTCACGATATACGACATGTACTGGTCACAACAGATTTTACTAACCGACCCATGTTAGTAAATCTTGACCATAAACTTTATTTAAGGATATACTACTTATAGTGTGCTTCCCAATGTCAATTACAAATTATATTGTAACTGCGCACTATATTGTAAATCTTAAGGTCTTTGTCTAATATACACGTATCATTAAATAATATTTAGTTTCGATCTAATCATAATCAGATATCTAATCGTAATTAGATCTAATAAGTGTATAAAAGACAAGGGTGCTACCATTAAATTAGTAATATTATGGAAAAACGAGATGTTCATATTTATGAATCAGACATAAATATGATACAGATTGGCACTCTGAGCACCAACCCTATCAAATTATTCTTGGGTTGTTTCATGATGATGAGACTTGTTTGGTGAATTATTGAATTGATTAAAGCATTAATTCAATTTAATGTAAATTGTCCAATTTGAGTAATTTTTGAAATTAGGGTTCTTAACCTTATCCAATTTTGGGGATTTTCATATATATGATATAATTTGATTTATATTTGATGTATATTAAATTTGGGATTGATTGGATTTGATCTTGACATGTTTTGAATATTTGGGGCCAAATTATAATTAAGAAAAAATCTAGGTTGTGTTCGATAATTTCAAGAAAATTCTGGAACTGTGTTGGAAATTGTAATTTCATGTATTAGACATGTATAAATCATTTTGGGATTGATTTAGAATTAATTAAATAAGTATTTGACTATTTAAAGACCAAAATGATTAAATTATAAAATCTTGGGGAAAATCGACAATTAATAGAAATTTGATTTATTGGGTTAAAATTTCAGATTTTATGTATTGGTTAATTAAATAAATAAGTTTATTTAATTGTTCCAAGAAAATTTTTGAAATCGGAACAATTTATTTTCCGCATTCCGCTGCGCTAACCCTTTAATTTCGTATAAAACCCAAACAAAAATGGTATCAGAGCGAGTCTTATTCTGGACACCCGATATATGATTATTCCTTTAAAATTCAATGTTTGCTTTAATCTTGACTTTATGCATGCATGCATGTGTTTATTTAATTTGATTAAATAAAGTAAAAACATCTTTTGTGGAAATTTTATTTTTTTTTGAAAATAAGGTTTTAATTTAATATGTATTTGATGCATATTAATTGGTCCATCTTGTCAATACCGCTTATCCATAAATTTTCTACCACTATATCCGAGAACGTGCCAAAGCTGTGAGGATATGGCCGATAGAAATTTATTTGTACTAGATATATTGATATTATGTGAATTCAAGCGAAAGCGGAATCCTGAACATGCAAAAGCTGTCAAGGTTTCACAAATATCTTGAATTTATCATTGACAAGTTTAACCTTGGTACGCCTCCTTGTGAACGTGCCAAAGCTATCACAACAAGAAACGACCATGACCAAAAACCTAGGAGTTACTATTGAGTGATTGACAATGAGTTGTCTACCTAACGAATATACGTAGGCGAGAACGTGCCAAAGCTGTGAGCTGAAATATATTCATGGGGTCCACCTTTCACTATTATGTTATGATTTGATTATGACATGTTTTGTATTCTGTTTGGGGATTACAGTTTTACATGAAACAGTGGGAGGGCATTTTTAGATTAAAAATCCATGATCTAGTTAATACTTTATGATATAATATGAAATTGTTTTATCTTTTATCTGCTTATCTGCTTACCGTTGATTCGCTGTCTATTTGATAGATTTACGATGGCGGCACTTCCAACCAATCCTTTTGCTCATATGCTTGATACGAATAAGCTAAAATGTGCTGAGAACTTTCCGGATTTGGATATGGATTTGAGAATTGTCCTCATCTTGATTTCTCTTTCTTCTGAGCTTAAGAAGACTTACTTTGAGATGCATGATGCATATAACATGATGACACAACCTCATAAATCGTTCACCAACTAGGAACATGTCGTGGTTCATAGAGTTTCAATGGAATTGTTCCATTCTAAACTTGATGAGGGGCAAGCTGTGAGCCTGCATGTGCTTCACTTGATTGATTTGATCGAGCAGTTGAGGCGCCATAATTTCCCTCTCAATGAAACCATGGGGCGTAGTGTCATTCTCGGCTCACTTTCGACGTCGTATCACCAGTTCGTTATGTACTTCAACATGAATGGAATTCACTACTCTTTTTGTGAGTTACATAGGAAGCTTCTCACAGCATAGAAAGATTTAAGGAATGGAGTTCCGACTCGCCTTCCGAAACCCACTTCACTTTCAGCTTCTTCCCAATCCAAGTCAAATGGGAAGAAGATAAAAGGAAAGAAAAAAAAGGGTTTCAATATTCCTCCGCAGGGTAAGACGGAGAAGCCCAATAGAGCTTCTGAAGACAAGTGCCACCACTGCCAGAAATTCGGGCACTGGAAAAGAAACTGCAAGGATTATCTCGTACAAATAAGGAAGGAAAGTGCATCTACATCAGGTACTTTTATTTTTCCTATTATTGATATCTCATTGGCTTGTGAAGCTATGACATCTAATTGGATTTTGGATTCTACTTGTCCTATTCACATTTGCAATATGTTGCAGGTGCTGACGGGAAGTAGACTGCTGAAATCTGGGGAGATAGAGTTACGATTCGGGAGTGGTGACTCTCTGGATGCGGTTACAGTGGGTTTATGCGAGATTCTTTTACCCAGTGGGAGACTTTTATTAAATGACAGATATTTTATGCCAGGATGTGTGGCGAATATTATGTCTCTTTTTGTATTAGATACTCAAGGATATGATGTAAATATTAAGAATCGTTCTTTGAATTTATATGATAGTTATAATATTCAGATCCTTTATTGTCGAAACGAGCTTGGTCATTACATATTACGTACCTTACAAGATATCTTTAATACTGGAATTAGTAAGCGTAAACAATCTGATATAAATAATACTGAATTTTGGCATATGCGGTTAGGTCATATAGGCGTGAAACGCCTAACCCAATTGGTTAAGAGTGTACATGATATCACCATTGAACCTTATCCAACTTGTGAATCTTGTATTCGAGGTAAAATGACCAAAGCCCCATTTTTAGGTGTTGGACACCGAGCCACTGACTTGTTGGAACTCGTACATTCGGATGTGTGTGGTCCAATGAGTCAGACTTCTCACATTGGTTATTCATACTTCATCATATTTACCGATGATCTGTCATGGTAGGGTTATGTTTATCTGATGAAATAGAAATCAGAAACCTTTGAAAATTTCAAAGAATTTCAAAATGAAGTTGAAAAAAAAACTGGTCAATATATTAAATGTCTTCGATCTGATCGAGACGGTGAATGTATGAGTGGAGAGTTCACTGATTATTTAAATGAGAATGAGATTCTCGCTCAATATACTCCTCCCGGCACTCCGCAACACAATGAAGTGTCATAGAGGAGAAATCGAACTTTATTGGATATGATACGATCGGTGTTGAGTTATACAGATCTACCCTATTACTTATGAGGTTATGCTCTTTTAACTGCCGCACATCTTTTGAACAAGATTCCTTCTAAAGCTATTCCTACGACTCCGTATGAGATATGGACCGGTAGGAAACTGAATCTTAGTTATATTAAGATTTGGGGGTGTCCTGCATACTTCAAGATGGCTCAGCAAAATAAGCTTTTGCCTCGAGGGCAGAAGTTTAGGTTTGTTGGATATCCTTCAAATACGAAAGGATATTTGTTCTATGATATCGAGCATCGAAATGTGTTCGTAGCTCGCTTCGTAAAATTTCTAGAAATAGAATTTTTGGCAGAAGGTGGTGATCATAGACAGGTTGAACTTGATGAAATACAACCTGGAACCAACAAACTAATAGAGGAACATGTAGTTCAAGAAGATGAAGAACCTTCGACACACACACTCCATAGGTCACAAATGGTATCTAGAACTCATGAACACTTGTATTTGATACAAGAAAAGAGTCTCGATGTTCTCTTAGTTGAAGAGACTGACCCTTTTACCTATAGAGAATTGATGTTGGACATCGACTCCGTGAAGTGGCAAGATGCCATGAAATCTGAGATGGACTCAATGTATGAGAATCAAGTTTGGAACTTGGTTTCGCTTCCCAAAGGAATTGTTCCTATTGGTTGTAAATGGATTTACAAGAGGAAGCTAGGGTCAGAAGGAAAGGTTGAAACCTTTAAGGCCCGACTAGTAGTTAAAGGTTACTCGTAGTGACTTGGTGTTGACTACGATGAAGCTTTTTGCCAGTTGCTATGCTAAAGTCCATCAGGATTTTGTTGTCAATTGTCGCATATCATGATTACGAGATTTGGCATGGAACGGCCAGAGGGTTTTGCATCCAGCAAGAACTCGGACATGGTATGCAAGCTGAAGAAGTCCATTTATGGACTTAAACAGGCTTCACAAAGTTGGAATCTTCGATTCGATGAGATAATCAGATTGTCTGGTTTTCTCAAGAATTCGGAAGAATCCTGTGTATAAGAAGGTCAGTGGGAGTATGGTGGTATTTTTAATTCTCTATGTTGACGACATCCTTATCATTGGGAATGATATCAGGATGATACAAGGTGTCAAAGCTTTCCTCTGTAAGAATTTCTCCATGAAGGATCTGGGTGAAGCTTATTATGTCTTAGGCATAAAACTCTATGGAGATAGAGAAAGGAAGCTTATTGGGTTATCCCAATCAACGTACGTAGATAAGATCTTAGAATGGTATCATTTTGATAACTGTAAGAAAACAAATATACCGTTCAAACATGGCTTACATCTTTCGAAGAAGATGTGTCCGCAAACAGAAGATGAGAAATTAGAATGTCTAATCAATTTTATGCTTCGTGTTTGGGTAGCATAATGTATGCCATGTTATGTACTAGGCCTGATATCAGCTTTGCAGTTAATGTCTAATCAATCTTATATACTAGGCCTGATATCAATCCAATCCAGGAAATGACCATTGGATGGCCATTAAACATATCCTCAAGTATTTTAAAGGTACTAAGGATAAGTTTATTATTTAGGGAGGAAACAAACTGCAAATTAATGGGTATACAGATTCTGATTTCCAATCGGATCCTGATGATAGAAAGTCTACATCACGATTCGTGTTTACTCTTAATGGAGGTATTGTTTGTTGGAAGAGTTCCAAACAGGGGTCGACAGCTGATTCCACTACAGAGGCAAAATATATTACAGCTTCTGAAGCTGCAAAGGAAGCTGTTTAGGCTAGGAACTTTATCATAGAATTGGGAGTAGTCCCAAGTATCGATAATTCGATTCCGTTATATTGTGATAATACTGGAGCCATTGCGCAAGAAAAAGAACCAAAGGCGCATCAGAAGTCGAAGCATGTGGAATGAAAGTACCACATAATTCGAGAGATTGTGTCACGAGGGGACATTCTCATGTGCAAGGTACCGAGTGAAGATAATGTAGCAGACCCGCTTACCAAGGCCATTCCTCCGAAGTTATTTGATAAATATGTGGAGCCGATGGGTATTAAATACAATCGATATTGGCACTAGAGTAAGTGGGAAATTTTGTTGGGGTTGGTGCTCTGAGCGCCATTTTTATTATGTATTTCCTTGTAAATAATAATGTAACATTTTTTATGAATAAAATGAACAGTTTCTTTTATATAAGTTCTTCTTTAATATGGTAAAGTCGTAACAGACCTTAGAATGATTAGTTATGATACTGTTGCGAAAGCGTCGCAACTGACATTAAGTTGTATCATGACATTGTCATTCTTAGACAGTTCCCGGTCAAGTTTTACACTACTTGGTCAGTAAAGTAAACCCGTTGAGACTGGTACATGTCGTATATTGGAATCTTGGATTCCGATGGTTTCTCAATAAACCATGAGTCTTGGAGACTCTTATAGACATGTTGGGAAGCGGCCGCGAGTGCGCAGTGGAAAATTAAAATTGATTATGCCGCTTTCCCTTTGCCCAATACCCATTTGTTTTTATTATTCTACAAGCCTAGGCATGTTACTATATATTCTAAGCATAAAACTCATAAAAAATGCAAGAACATAAACCTAAACATGCTAACTATCATAAGAACTCAAATTAAAATAAAAAATAAAAAGACTTACTTGAACCGTAGACTCCTCCAGTCCTCCCTCCAATCTACAAGCTTTTCTCGAACTCAGCAAGCTATTTCACGTTCCAAAGAGCCACCCAAGTGTGTGGCCTCCAAAGATGCACACACCAAAGACAAAACTCAACGGCAAGACTACGCCTTAAGTGCACAGGTATTTTGCCCTTGGTGCTAGCCTAGGCAAATACCTCAAAACTTTTAACTCGAGGTTCCTTTAGTCAATTAGACTTAAGGATCCCTAAAATCAGTGGCTTACTCTTAAACTTTAGAGTTGCTCACTTATATAAACCCAAGATATGAAAGGTTTTGGTGTAAAAATTTGTGAAGAATTCTTTGGGTTTATATAGTACTCCAAAGACAACAAAATTAATTAAGAATCTGATGTGGGATAAAAGCTAATTTAATCTTAGCCATTGGATCTTAATTTAGTGGTTTAATGATATTATAAAACCCTAATAAGAGTTTGGGCCGAATTGGAATTCAAAACAAATAACAAAAAAAAAAATTTACTATTCACGTGAATAATAATTTTTTTTATTCCAATTCCCAAAGTGCCCCTATCGTCATTCACCAATCCCTAAGCCACTATGGAACCTCATAAATGATCTGTTCAATAATTAAACACATTGAACCATTTATGAACAATTCCTACAGCAATCATATATGTTGTTATATTTGTACTGTGCACTGTTAACCATTGATTTCGACTTTGTTGTGTGTGACCTTTTGGGTTCCCCTCAAATTGGACATGAAATGAATCGTGATAATTTAATCGAACATAAATTATCCTCAGATCAGATGGTCGTTCGATTTCAATGACCAAGGTTGGCATCTAGCAACATGCCAAGGCCCCCAAATGAGAAGGAAAGATATATATACCAATTATGTATGCGATTTACATATGATACGGTCCCTCCCCTCACTGTATCCCCACCTATTGACCTAGGGTACGGAAAATGTCTACCCATATGGTCAAAGGTATGATGTTGATAGTGTCATGAATCGTGCTAACCCAAGAATCTCATATGATTCTTCCGTTGTGGCCACAATCTCAAACACTGATCATACATATCAACCCGCGAACTGGAATACTACTCTTATAAGAAAATATTATTCGAGAGAGTGGCGATTCTCTGTTGTATCTTTACAAACTTCATGTGTTTCAACAAATGACCTAATCATACCCTTATGACCGGATCTTTTGAACCGGGGAAGGAGAATGTCAAAGTTATTTGATCCACACAAACGATTGTAAAAACCTCAAGTCTAAGGACTAGTAATATAATCGATACATTAAAGTTCTCACAGACACATGGGATAAACACTCCATATGAAAACTTTCGGCGGTCAGTTCGATGGACACGAGCAACTCATGCATCCATGTGATACACCAAGCGGACGGATCTTTGCTAGTAGCCTATGAGATCGACTACCCCACTTAAGGGCAGATCATATCATCATGCTAGTCTCTCCGCTTTGTGAACGCCCAAATTATTCACAAAACTATGACTAGGAACATTTAAGAGTAGTGATTCTCATAAATATTACACTTTTTAATATACCTTTAGAACTTAGATTCTAAATCTAATCGTTACGGGTCTCAAAGCCCAATTAACATCCAATGTCAATTTAATTCAAAGTCCAATGGGCTTTTAATTAATTTCATAAGGCATGGACTTTTGGTCAATATGGGTCAAACCCAAATACCAAAGCCCATTTAAGGAATCACCCTTATTTGCCAAGAAACCAATTTAGGCCCATTAGGCCCAATTAAAATTAAAGGTCCATTAAGTCATAATTGGACTTTATGGAAATGGTTTTGGGCCCAATTGGATCTAACCAATTAGCCTAAACCAAACTTGGCCCAACCAAGCCCATTAAGCCCAATTACAACTTTACAAGCCCAATTCCAAATTTAAGCCCAATTAATTTAATTTCAAAATTCCAAATTTCATAATTAAATTAACCAAAGTGTATGCCATAATTAATTAACCAAATTAATATTTCCAAAACACCAATTAGCCTAATTAATTATGCTCATTATCATCAACACATGTCCAACACATTTGAATCAAAAAAATCACATCATTTTCATGCTTATAGTCTCGGCATTTTAGGGGTTTTTATGTCCGATTTCGTTTTCAATCCAATTGAATTACAAATCAACATTTCCCAATTATTTTAAGTCATCCAGTGATCAAAGGAACAAAAAATACCATGACTTTAGGGCAACATTCATATTCGGCCAAGCCTAAATTTTGGGCAAAAATTGATCTAATCAATATTCATGAAATTGATCATATACAACTTCAATACATCATCATTCAAGCATACTCAACAATCAATTTTATCAAATCATGCTCAAATTGATTTTACCCAAATTTTACCCTAATTCATTTCATGCTCAAAATGGCTCTGATGCCATTGTTGGGTTTCTATTAAGTCCCAAGATCTATTTCAAGCAAGAAACATGTGTGAATACAACAATGAAGAATGGCAGAATCATACTTACATTGAACGATTTTTGCGATGCGAGGAACAACAAAAATTTTCTCCAAGCTCCCTTGAAGCTCTCGGCTTTGGCCACTTTTTGTGCTCCTCCATTTTCAGTCAACTCCATAGATGAATCTCCAAGCTCCAAGCTTTGTGTGGTGATTCCATGCTCATAAGTTAGTTCCCTATCACTTTAGGATGACCCTTCATGTGCTAGCATTGGAAAGATTTGCCACAAATCTTACATCTACTTCTTCTAGTTCACGGTTTTGTGAAGAAAAAATGAGAGAGGATGAAGTTTGGCCCTTGGCCGAAAATTGTGTGTTAGGAGAGAAGAAAATGTGTTAGTTGTTTTTGTGTAAATGTTTTCTAAAAACATATACCAAAATTGCTTTCAAAATTTTGGTCAAAGCTTTTCCAAATAGCTTAACAATTTTGGAGGAAAAATGCATTAAATGCATTCAACAACCACCATCAACTATTCACATCAATCAATGATGTAAAGTATCACTTCACTCAAAGTGATGTGACTTCAATCACTTGATTGACTAGTGATTTGACGCTTTATGTGACTTGTGAACCGCACTTGAATTCGAAATGCGAGTGCGCCCGCAAACACTCTCGGGCTCGGGTTCGCTGATTCTGAATTAACAAATTTTCCGTTGCGACGTAATTAAATAATTATGCCTAGCAAAATTACTATTCACGTCGCTAACGAATTAATTCTAAATTAACTCGTTCGCCCAAATTAAAATCTAATTTTAATTCCGCGTCGAAATCCAATTTCGTATAATATATCGAATATATTATTTTATCGATTAATTCCAAATTAATCGTTCTCTCTCTTTAAATAATATTTTATCCATATAAAATATCTCCGTAATTAATCCCAGATTAATTTTCTCTCTCTTATAATTAATCCCAGATTAATATAGTGCGAGTCATACGTCATCGGTGAATCTTCGGGAAGCGACCCATGAGATCCCCGGATATGTTGGCAGTAAATCCAGTCGTCAGACTATCTGAACACGTACGTACCTAGTACTACGTTTTTACCGATTTACAAGACATGGTTGGCTTCTAGCAAAGCACCGTGCCTACCCAATTCTCCAGAAATATTCTTACTGGAATATGTGATCTATATCAGACATAGTATACGTAGTACTGCGTATTGCGATCCATCATCGGATGTCACGTGCAAGGCCTGAGGCTAGAATCGTGTTTGTCCCGTACGAAGCAGATATCGGATCTCTGGTAACTAGTCTCTATAATCGGATAAACATGACCTAGTCATAATATCCCGATAGCTGCAGCATATAAGAGCACCAGTTCCGTATCTTACGTGATCATCATCTCCACTATGACTGGAGTGATACTTAGATCTCGACATCACACCCAATACACTATGATTCTCAATATACCCAGAAGAGGCGTACACAGAACCGGTTAAAGCCCTGGACGACCAAAACCAAAGTATATTGATTGTCGCAAGTATTAGCGGTGTAAGTCTCAGGTTAAGACCAAATACACCTACCCTGATTCGGACTTCCATAGACACATAGTTATACTACCAATGGAATTCCGAGGGGTCTATCCAGAGCGAAGCTGTTTCCGTACCATCGGTAAACACAACCTCCTATTACACTTGCACGAGTATCCTATACCCAAATATATGAGAATTATGACGTTATGCTCCCACAACGCGCACAAGTGTAATACTAGTCTATTCCGCATTATCGATGTCTAATCTCGATAATACTACGACTAGGGATATTTAATGATTAAACCTTTTTGGATTGATACTGTCTCATATCATCTCAATCCGGAACTAATCATATGGACCTTCTTTCATTTATACATCTTGGTAATCTAATTACAAATGATAAAAGAGCAATTTCCTTTGTCACATAGTTAATTTATACAACAACACCATGATCTGTACAAATAGTGATGCTATGGGTCATAATCGTCCAACAGTAAATAAAGTTGTCACCTAAATCGACCATATAAGCGGAAACTACTTAATCCAAATTTTAATTAAAATAAGGGAGATTAATCTAATTTATTATATTAAAAGTCTCACCTTTTCACCACAACAGAATGAGATTACTTGCACTTGCTGTAAATGAAAACACACAAAATTTTATTAGTTAAATAAAAAGAAAATACAAGAAAACTTAAATAAATACACAAGACACTTTCCTTTAGGTTTTCATGGAGAAATTCCTCCAAAGAAAGCATGAAAAAATTACAAAGTTTAGTTTGATATTTATAGGCAAATCTAAAGGCTTCCACCAATTGCTCCACCAAACATGGCACAAAACATTATATCAAACATGGCACCAAACATGGAACCAAACCCTCCAAGCATGTTTGGTGGAAGTTTGACATTTTTATTTTTTATTATTATTTTTTTTAATTTTGAAAATGACTTTAATAATTACACATAACACACTTACATATATTTTATCAATTTAGGTCATGGAAACTTCATAATTCGAAATTTTATGAACTTCAGAGTTGTAGAGCTTTGAGTCTTCTTTAATCTGGAACTTGAATCACCTCAATTCGATATCGGAGTAAAACGTTATGGCCAAACTACGACAATTGCGCAAAGATGGAATTTCTGAAATTGTACTTCGTTAGAATGTCATTTCAAGTTTCCAATCTCCAAAATCAAAATGTCAAGTCCAATTTTTACCCTTATTTGTTCCACATTTAGTCCTAATTGATTCCATTAAGTCCCAATTTTATTTTATCTGTAAAATAAACTAAAACACATCAAAACGTTCATCAAACTCGAGAAACTAAATAAAATATTAGGTAAAATGAGCGGTAAATATTGATTTTTTTTTTCCGCTGACCAAATACATATATTTAAAGTTACAAATATCTTATGACATGATTTTCTTTACAAAAGTTGGAAATGGCATGATGCCATTGGAACATATTTTAATTTACTTTATGGAAGATAATTATTAACTTTATTAAAGTAATATGTGTGCCAATAGAAATGGAACAAAAAGAAAATAATTGTTATTTAATTTTCATTCTATTAAATTCGGCCAAGGTGATGAATTAACAAAATTATTTTGTTTTTCATTTTACAACACTTAGAAAAGTTTAACAAATATTTACAAAAGAGAGTTGAGAGCATTTGTGGAAGAAAGAAGAAAAACAAAGGCAAAACTTGAATTTTGTAAGTTTTTTCACATTTTCTCCTACATGAAAATTGTTTCAATTAATCTTAGCTTCAATTTGCATTGCTAAGTTGATGTCTATACTCTTTGATTTTTTAATTGATTGTGTTTAAAGCTTGTTGGATGTGTTCAAGCATGTATGTTTATTTATAAGTTTATTAGTGTAATTAAGCTTATAAGATTAAATAGTAATCAAAATTGACATTCTAGAGTTGATTAACCATTCATAATTAACCTAAAATTTTTATTGGGTTGTTTCATGATGGTGAGACTTGTTTGGTGAATTATTGAATTGATTAAAGCATTGAATTAATTCAATTTAATGTAAATTGTCCAATTTGAGTAATTTGTGAAATTAAGGTTCTTAACCTAATCAAATTTTGGGGATTTTCATATATATGATATAATTTGATGTATATTAAATTTGGGATTGATTGAATTTGATCTTAAAATGTTTTGAACATTTGAGGCCAAATTATAATTAAGAAAAATATGGGTTGTGTTAGGCAATTTCAAGAAAATTATGGATTTGTGTTGCAAATTATAATTTCATATATTAGACATGTATAAATCATTTTGAGATTGATTTAGAATCAATTAAATAAGTATTTGACTATTTAAGGACCAAAATGATTAAATTACAAAATCTTGGGGTAAATCGGCAATTATTAGAAATTTGATTTCTTGGGTTAAAATTTCAGATTTTAAATATTGTTTAATTAATTAAATAAATTTATTTAATTATTCCAAGAAAAAAATTTGAAATTGGAAAAATCTATTTTCCGCGTTCTACTACGCTAATCCTGTAATTCCGTGTAAAACTCACACCTTTTACCTATATAGAATCGATATTGGACACGACTCCGTGAAGTGGCAAGACGCCATGAAATCCAAGATGGACTCAATGTATGAGATTCAAGTTTGGAACTTGGTTCCGCTTCCCGAAGGAATTGTTCATATCAATTGTAAATGGATTTACAAGAGGAAGTGAGGGCCTGATGGAAAGGTTGAAACCTTTAAGGCTCGACTGATAGCTAAAGGTTACTCGCAGCGACCTAACATCGACTACGATGCGAAAAAATTTCCAGTTGCGATGCTAAAGTCTATAAGGATTTTTTTGTCTGTAGCCGTTTACCATGATTACGAGATTTGGAAAATGGATGTCAAAACAGCTTTTCTAAATGAGTTTCTTAATGAAGAAATCTATATGGAACAGACGGAGGGTTTTGCATCCAGCGAGAACTCGGGCATGGTATGCAAGCTGAAGAATTCCAATCATGGACTTAAACAGACTTCACGAAGTTGGAATCTTCGATTCGATGAGATAATCAAATTGTTTGGTTTTCTCAAGAATTCGGAAGAATCCTGTGTGTATAAGAAGGCCAGTGGGAGTATGGTGGTATTTTAATTCTCTATGTTGACGACATCCTTATCATTGGGAATGATATAAGGATGATGTAAGGCGTCAAAGCTTACCTCTGTAAGAATTTCTCCATGAAGGACCTGGGTGAAGCTTCTTATGTCTTAGGCATAAAACTCTTTAGAGATAGAGAAATGAAGCTTATTGGGTTACCCCAATCAACGTACATAGATAATATCTAGAAAGATATAATTTTGGTAAGTGTAAGACAGCAAACATACCGTTCAGACATGGCTTACATCTTTCGAAGAAGATGTGTCAGTAAACAGAAGATGAGAAGATTAGAATGTCTAATCAACCTTATACTTCATGTTTGGGCAGCATCATGTATGTCATGCTATGTACTAGGCCTAATATCAGCATCGCAGTTTGTGTGACGTGCATATATCAGTCTAACCTAGGAAATGACCATTGGATGTCCATTAAACATATCCTTAAGTATCTTAAAGGTACTAAGAATAAGTTTATAATTTATGGAGGAAACGAACTGTAAATTAATGGGTATACAGATTTTGATTTCCAATCGAATCCTGATGATAGAAAGTCTACATCACGATTCGTGTTTACCCTTAACAGAGGTGCAGTTTGTTGGAAGAGTTCCAAAATGGGGTCGACAGCTGATTCCACCACAGAGGCGGAATATATTGCAGCTTCTGAAACTACAAAGGAAGTTGTATGGGTTAGGAACTTTATCATAGATTTGGGAGTAGTCTCAAGTATCAAGAATCTGATTCTGTTAAACTGTGATAATATTGGAGCCATTGTGTAAGCAAAAGAACCAAGGGCACACCAGAAGTCGAAGGATGTGGAACGAAAGTACCACATCATTCGAGAGATTGTGTCGCAAGGGGACATTGTCGTGTGCAAGGTACCGAGTGAAGATAATGTAGCAGACCCGCTTACCAAGGCCATACCTCTGAAGTTATTTGATAAACATATGGAGTCGAATGGTATTAGAAACAATCGATATTGGCACTAGAGCAAGTGGGAGATTTTGTAAGGGTTGGTGCTCTGAGCGCCAATTTTATTATGTATTTCCTTGTAAATACTAATGTAACATTTTATTATGAATAAAATAAACAGTTTCATTTATATAACATTCTCTTTTATAGACGCAATAGACCTTAGAATGATTGGTTATGATACTGTTGCAAAAGTGTCGCAACTGACATTGAGTTGTATCATGACGTTGTCATTCTTAGAGAATGGTACATGTCGTATACTGGAATCTTGGATTCTGATAGTTTCTCAATGAACCATGAGTCTTGGAGACTCATATAGGCGTGTAGGTGTTTATAGCGGATAAATAATGAACGACTCACCGAAGATTATTAATGGATGGTACACCAACGTCAATAAGAATCTTCTCAGGTTGAGTGAGCATAGTGATTCTTTGACTTGAGATATCACTGTGGATATATTAGTTATCCTCCACACTTAGATGGCGGTCACGTCACCGATCTATTTAGATCAGACCTCCGCATGTTCGTTGGTTGTGGACTAATGATTAGGATATCATATGTGTATCAAGAAAGGATCCGTCAGTTTTGTATACAAAGCATAAGTATTCAATATGGAATTAGCAATCTGTTAAATCCATGGGCCCGTGGTACACTGTAGAAATTAGTCTTAAGTGTTATTAATGGATTGCTAATAAAAATGTCGACGTGATTATATCTATAGAGATTTGACATTTATATCTATATCTCTGGAATAATCTGGATATCTGTGACAGAGGGATTATACGTATGATATGACCTCGACTTTTATGGTTCATAGTGTTTATCCGTGTTCGTCATAATTTACGGGTGGGTGAATTATGGAAATGAAATTTGATTTCGTGATGGATATGCCTGAATCTAGAGAGTCTCACTAATGAAATATACTCGTAGAGCACTAGGTCAATGTAACATCCCGCCCAAAGCCAGGATTCTACCGACAAGAGACAGGAAAACCCATCTCCATAAGCCTCCATTTCTACTAAAATTTCGGCATGACCTTTGCTAAAAATCATGAAACCTGGATCCAAGTCCAGCACCTCGAGGTGACTTGAAATTTAATTCAAAAACAATCATCTCAACTTATACAAATAGGCTTCCGGTCTGACAAATCTCAAATCATATACAAATAGGCCTCCGGCCTGACATAGACAAATGAATACAACCAACTACGTGCTCAGAACGAATTAAAATTATACATATGATACAAATAACTAAAACTAAGGCTGTGTGCTTAGCACTATTTAAAATTATACATATGATACAAATAAATAAAACTAAGGTCGTGGCAGCCCAGTCACACATCCTAGAACAATACAACGACTCAAGATCGATTTGACTGCATCGGGGTAATCCGCTGTCTATAAGACGTCAAAGGAAAATCTTCTAGCTCTTTAAGTCCAATATGGACCTCTAAAACTAGCAAACAGCCGGTGTGTGAGCTATAAAGCTCAGTAAGGACTCACGTCTTATGTAAATATATCACATGACAACAAGAACTTAAAATAGAAATCAGACATATGTAAATACATAAACTTATAAATCACATCCTTACCCGATGGTCGTTTACTTATGTTATACCTGGATAATTTACACATGGAACTGAAGCAACAATGAAATGAACTTGTCTTCTCAATTTCACACTAAACCTCACATCTACGGAGTTTTGGCATCTCTCATACACCAATCTAGAAGCATTCACCCACATACATACATACTCTTTTTCCGCATTGTAGCTATGCTTTATATACTAGCAATATCAAATTTTCTTCTAATCGGAACTAACTTATTATATACCAAACCACCTAAACATGTAGCTAAAGCCATCCCAAACCCGTGGTGGTTTAGTCAACTTAAACTATGGCTGGTTACTTCATATGAACTATGTGGGCTAAAAACATAAGCATTAATTAACTATGAGCTGTAAAAATTTTACTGAAACAATGATCTGAAGCCTCAGACCTCTATATAATATAAAATATTGACGTTTGATTCCATCCATTGGAATCCTCACAACTGCATTCTAAGTGTGGTAAACCCCCAACACCCAACCCTTACATTGATATCACAAACCGAGTATGCAGTTTGATATACAATTTATATAAAGTACATAATCATAGTATGCTACGAAACTACTTATCAAATAGAACTGGATATCACTGAACTTCCATATCAAAGAAACTATCTTAAAAGGCCAATCATTCTGAAAAGTCTTTTCTTGTCTGAAAATAAATCTCTTCATTTGAAACTTTTATGGAAATCCTTTTCTGTCTGTAAAACTTGAGAATCTCTAAAAATTATTTCCCTTGAAAAATCGTTTATAAACCATCATTTTCTATAAATTTGTCTCTGAAATCCATTTCTGAAAATCTGTTTTCTAAAAAATCTGTATCTGAAATATCTGTTTTGAAAATTATTTTTGAAACTGATCTCTAAAAACTAGTTTTGAAAAATTTGTCTCTGTCTCTGAAACCTTACGTATAGGGGCGTTACGTATTGTCGTCTCTCCATACGCCTAACTAGAGCCAGGAGTGCAAATCCATGACTTTGGGGCGATACATATCGCCGTCCCCCAAAACATACCACTCATATCCCTAAAACTAGTGGTCTTGGGGCGTTACGTATCATCGTCCCCCAAGTCACTGAACTAGAACTGGGGGTACAAATCTATGCTACCCTCCAAGCTTTGAATCCAGGATATAGAGGACTGTCATCCCTAGTCCTGAACTAGGATCTGGGGGCATTACGTATCGCCGTCCCCCCAGTCCTCTACATGTGCACATGTGTTGTCCGTCAATTCCTTATCTGAATCAAGTTACATACTGAGGTGGGTTTTTCCCCCATGCCTCAAAAATCTTAAAAGTCATGTATCAAAATTAAAAACTTTCTAAAACCTTTCATTTCTAAAATTCAGTGTAAAGAAAACTGGTTATCTTTTTAGAAACTGAAAAGTAAATCTCATTTATGAAATAAATCAATAATTAGGTATGAAAACATAAATAAAGTTTCCAAGACATGCTCATCATTATAACACTTTTCTTAATGTATATATTCATTTAGCATCACTTATGCAATGTAGCCATTTGTTATGCAACTTAATCATTTGAATACATATACAACCATCAAATACACACACCTATATACATCATAACATGCACGTCTCCTTACCAAATATACATATCCATACACCATAAGTATTTACATACATACTTTCTCATGCTCAAGTTTGATGCTCAACATCTCATTTACATATATTCATATACACATATACTCTATGCTCATTTAAACATGCATCAAAATACTTGTATACAATATACATAGATACTATATACATGCTTACTTATTTCTCCATGCATACATACATACTTTTTGTACTTCAATACACACGGCCTTTTGCTTATACATACATACTCTGTTTCATATGCTTACACATATGCATGCGTACTAACATACGTACTTGTTTCTGCCTACTTACGTACTATTTACTTATACATGCTGATACTTATCTATGTATATACTCGTGTTCTTATTTTGTATTATTCTACATGCATTTGTACATATATATTTACTTCCTTATAATTTATCATTCTTTAAACTTTAATCTTACTCCCTAGGGTGTAGTTTCTACAACCCCCAATCTCAGGTATCATTATATTATACTCATATGTATTTGCCCACATATCATTTATACATATACTTACTTGCATATACTTACTTGTATATATATATATATATATATATATATATATATATATATATATATATATATATATATTCAAATAGAACACATATCACAAGTATTCATCGTATGGATTACTTACCTGGCTTGGCGGACACTCATAATCCTGGTCCGATCTGTCAAAAAAAATAACAAAACATGGACAAAACTGCTATTTGCGGAAAGGAATACATGAATCCTCTATGATTTCTACGGTTTAAGCTTCATTACTCTAATATATCTTTATATACTATTCTAAACTAAATAGATGGCTTAGATTCTAATTTTACGCATTTGTCAAAAATCTTGCGGAAAAGTTTCTACAAACGCTGCAGAAGGATCCTGAACCTTCCGAACTTATCCGGAATTACTCAATTACTCTTGCAATATCATATTTATGCCGTATCCATAGTTACGGTCATCAATGCTCAGTCGAGCAAGAAACCCAGTTTCACCGAAAACCTGCTTTATCTACTGGATAAATCTAATCTAATTCGTTCTCACTCGAATTCTACGACAATCACATATTCAACATATTAAAGCTCAAACAACTCAATTTATAACACGACGCTAATCTACGGATCCACTGGGAATATCCGACTATAAAACTGGAAACTTTAAAAGAGTGAATTTTTACCGGGATGTCATACCAAAATTTCGAGTGCATTTCGGACTCCCAACGAGCTCACGAATGCACTAGTGTCGTCAGAATTCTGATCGGAGCTACTTTTCATTTCGGTAACAATTTATATGTGTGGTTTTGTCTTGATTTGCGTGCAACCGAGCACGGATCGGAGAAACCGTCACCACCTTCTCATTGTACTCGTCGAGGGCTTCGATTTGGCGGATGGCTCTGGTCGTGAATCAAACCGATGAGCCGGAATCGTGAAACCCATCTCACACGGTTGTTCCTCCTTATTTACACTGATTCTGACGATCCATGCGACGGTTCCGGCCACTAGCAGGTGCGCCGTGGCCGGGTGCTTCAGGAGCTGGTGGTCCGCCGTTGCGATGTTGGCCAGATGACCAACGACGAATGGCTTCTCTCTCTCCCATGTTTGGAGACAAGGGGATGGGTGGAGGGAAATGTAAAGGTTTGCCCATTTCTTGATTTTCATAAACTTAGAGGTTCTTATAATCTTCTGGGAAAATATCATCTTGGTCCCCATATTTTAACAACTAAGCCCATTGTTTGGGGTCTCTTCAAAAAGTGGTAAACACGAAAAATGTTTTGTCTCAGAAAAATGAGTCTGATGGTTCAAGAATCAACTCAATCAGAGTTTAGTTACTATTTTTTTATCGAAACGGAAAACTTTACGCCCAAAATAAAAATTGTGTAACTGATTTTTGAGACGATGCATCTTCTAACGCGACAAATCTTCACTTTATATTATTCTGATCCATATATCATCGCTTGAACTCTTATTCTTTATTATCTTCTTATTCCGAGAATATAACTTCAGTCCGGGAACCTTCCAGAACTGTCTGGAAAATCTGGGATGTTACAGTCAACTTTTATAAGTAATACTGATTATTTATAACTCGTTTAACGGTTAACCGAAAAATATATGCGAATGACCTAATGGTCATTTCCTAATTAATGTGTATTTGTATTTAATACTTGATTTTATTAAACACACATTAATTAAATATCAATTTGTGATATTTGACATATATCATTAATATATGTATTTGAGATATTCAAAGTAAATATAATACATATATTTAAGATATTTATATTTAATTATTTAATTGTTAAATAATTAAATTAATTAATATATGAAATATCTTTAGTAATGATTTATTTTAGAAATGACATGATACCATTGGATCACTTGTAAGTTTACTTTATGAATAAGAAAATTGTTATCTTTTTATATTATGTAAATTTGTTCCAATGAAATTAAAACAAATTGCGAAATTCTATTCCAATTTATTTGTTCATTTTTCGGCAATATGGCAAATAAATATATAAGAATTTTTTGTTTTCATTTTCAAGACTTAGACAAGTTACACAAATATTTAAAAAGAGAGTTTAGAGAAAAAGTGGAAGAAAAGAAAGAAAACAAAGGCAAAACTAGTATTTTGTAAGTATTTTCATACTTTCTTCTACATGAAAATTATTTCTATTAATCTTAGCTTCAATTTTTGTTGCTAATTTGATGTCTCTACTCTTTGAGTTTGTAATTAAATGTGTTTGAAGCTTGTTGGAGGTGTTTTGCATGTTAGATTAATTAATAAGCTAATTATTAGTAATTAAGTTTATTTGATTAATTAGTGATTAATGTTGTAATTCTAGAGTTTCTTAGCCATTCATAAATGACCTAGAATTATTCTTGAGTTGTTTCATGATGGTGGGACTTGTTTGGTGTGGTAAGGATTAAATTAAAGTGTTGAATTTTATTAATTTGGTGTAATTTGGTCAATTGGATAATTTGTAAAATTAGGGTTCATAACCCATTCCAAATTTGGGGATTTTCATATATGTGATGTAATTTTATGTATATATGATGTATATTAAATTTGGGATTGATTGGATTTGATCTTGACATGTTTTAAACTAATAATGATCAAATTATAAATCCTGGAAAATTTAGGGGTGCTCTCGGTAATTTCCAAAATTTGGGGATTTGTGTTGCAAATTGTATTTTCATGTATTAGACATTTATAAGTCATTTTGATATTGATTTGGAATCAATTAAATATGTATTTGATAATTTAAGGACCAAAATAATCAAATTGCAAGACTTGTGGTAATTCGGCAATTAAAGGAAATATGATTTCTTGGCTTAAAATTTCATATTTTAAATATTGGTTAATTAAATAAATAAATTTATTTGATTGATCCAAGAAAAAATTTTGAAATTGGAAAATTCTGATTTTCCGCGTTCCGCTGCGCTAACCCGGTAATTCCCTATAAAACCCCAATAACTAGGGATTGACCCCAGGTTCATCAGTCACCGCTTGGTGATAGATCGTGTCCACAAATAATTGAAGCAGAAAAGAAGGGTTTTCAACCAGGAACGATACGGGGTGATCCATGCAGAAATTGAAAGATTACTAAAGGTCGAGTTTATCAGGGAATTTAAATATCCAGATTGGGTATCGAATGTGGTTTTGTTGAAGAAAGCCAATGAAAAGTGGAGAATATTAGTGGATTTCACTGATTTGAACAAAGCCTACCCGAAGGACAATTTCTCACTCCCAAAGATAGATCAGTTGGTGGACTCGACAGCATGCCATAGGTTGCTCAGCTTTATGGATGTCTTCTCAGGGTATATCAGGTTAGGATGCATCATGAGGATGAGGAAAATACAGTCTTCATTACTCACTAAGGGTTGTACTACTATAAACTGATGTCTTTTGGATTGAAGAATGTTGGGGCCACATTTCAGAGGTTGTGAACAAAGTGTTTAAACCAGTCAAGGGAAAAAAATGCAAGTCTACGTTGATGACATGATCACGATGACTGTTAAGCCTGAAGATCATCTAGGTGACCTCAGAGGGACGTTCGAGCTCCTGAGAAAGCATAATATGCAGTTAAATCCGGATAATTGCACTTTCAAGTATCTTTGGGGAATTGTTTGGGGTAAATGGTAAGTGCACGAGGCATCGAGACAAACCCACCAAAAATCAAGGCAGTATTGGATCTAAAACCTCCAAGGATGGTCAATGAAGTGCAGAGTTAACAGGTCGGGTGGCAGCACTAAACCGGTTCATCTCTAAAGCCACCGAAAAATGTCATGTTTTCTTCCAATTGATCAAGAAGGCTAAAAATGAACTCAGGTGGACGAGTGAGTGCGATGACACATCCCAACAACTCAAAGAATACATGGCTCAACCTCCACTGTTGGGAAAGCTAATTCCGAGTGAGGTATTATTCTTGTACTTGTCTGTTTATGAATATGCTGTAAGCTCAGTATTAGTACATAAAGTAAAAAAATCCAAAGGTCATTATACTATACTATTAAGGCTTTGTTGGATGTGAAAACTCAGTATCCAGCCCATGAGCTAATAGCTTTGTCTTTGGTCATTGCAACAATGAAGTTACGCCCTTATTTTCAAGCCCATCCCATCGGGGTGTATACCAACCACCCGCTGAGGTAGATATTGCATAATCCGGAGACATCAGGTCGTCTGGTGAAATGGTCCGTGGAACTCAGTGAGTATGACATATCCAACCTACCTATAGTGTCAATTAAGGGGCAAGCATTGGCAAATTTTGTCACAAAATTCACTGGTCCTCAGGTTATGATAGTAGGGGAAGCCAAGTGGGAGTTGTTCATTGACGGTTCGGTTAGTTCACAATGATATGGAGCCGAGGTAATCCTCAGAAGCAATAAAAGGGATGAATACTCAATTTTAGGGATTGGTTGGTTATTTTCTAACAATTTTTAGCATTTTCATAACTTGTAAAAGAGAGCAAAAAGTTTTGGGTTAGAGAGAGATAAGGCAGGTCGGTTTGGCTCGAGTTGGTAATAAAAGTTCTATTTCCTTTGAATTCGTGGACGTAGGTTGGATCCATTCCATTGAACCACGTTAAATCTTTTGTTTTCTCTATTTATTCTATTCTTTATCAATTGCCAATTTTGCTTTGGTTCCCACATAACCAAACAAATTCACTGCTTGGGGAGGTTTATTCCATGAGTAGTGTTTCCCGAATTACCCTTAAATGAAAAACAACCATCAACACTAACCGATTCCCTATAATATGTATATTTAGATGAATCATTTAGATATACATTTATCTCTTTTCAATCTTTAAATGACTGATTTTGCTTTCATTTCAGTTTAGGATAGCAAATAGATGACCTTGTAAGTGGAAAATGTTGGGATTTATGCCTAAATCTTCATGTATTGTAAAACAGAATTGATTATTGTAATAATAATAAATGCATTATTCATTTTATCAAAGTTGTTTGATTTATATCGCATATTATCCAATTATCTTGTTTACCTTGATTACTATTGTACCTTCAGACTTAGTGTATGTTTGATGCGCAAGAGGATTTAAGTATGGAGTTAGTAATCTAAATAGTCCATGGAGAGCAAACAAAGATGGTACATTGTTTGTGGTTTATCTATAGCTGCGGTCCATTCTATACTTGTATGACGACCTTGATCCGGGATCGTTCATGTAGTGACATTGGAATAGAGGCACCTTGTATGATGAGATCATATAGGTTTGGACTCAGATAAATACGAATTTCTTTTAATATCTGTTAACCAAAGAAATTCATTTTATCTAATAGATGGTCATATATGGATTCGATCTTAATCCTGAGTGTATTACGAACTCCTGCATGACAGGTTATGTCCTTTGATTTACTATGGTGAGGTTGGTGTTGCATTCCCGGCTAATAACTACGTATTTTGGGGATATGGTTTGGTGTGTAGCTGGGAATATTTTACATAGATATGGAATTCACTCCTTCTTACAAGAAACAGAAGAATATCTTTTTTTTAAGAGTTGATTCGGGACTTAAACAATTTGAGCGCTCAACTTTTCTATTACGAATCAAAAGTTTTATATTCATAATTGTTATGAATTAATTGTTCATTATAGAATCAATGATGCTTAAGAGACAAAATATTTAGAGGGGTTTAACGGACTTTTGACCCGGCTCTATTTATGAGATATTCGTGAATGACTATATCGATGGACACCGAAGTTGTTCGGTTTTATTTTATCCATCTACGGTAACGGGAGTTCAACTTCGAGTTTTTAGTGGAATAACGCGGAGTTAATAATTCGTAATATTTGATTAAAGAGTTTAATTAATATTTCTGAATTATTGGAGCTCGGAACCGTAGGTCCATTTGGTCCCCATGCTAGCTCGATTGACTGTAGCAAACCTAATATAATTATATTGTCTAATTATATGCTCACTTTATATTTATATATTATTAATGAGATTAATAATATTTATTGTCACAAATGAAAACTATGTTAAATTAGTTTAACTTATTGTTTTCTAGAATTCTTTGATTATGAGATAATCAAGTCTTGATTATGAGATAATCAAGTTGGTAATAATTATAAGATAATTACTACAACATAATTGAAGGTAAATAAATCATTATTAAGATATTGATTTTTATTTACCATTGGAGACAAAGCCATATGGCTTACCATGTCATCCAAGTAATTATGTCTATTATGTGGCATGTATACACATAATATTTTTTCATTAGTTAATTCATTTTATGCTTTGGTATGGCCTCCACATTTATGTGTTTGCCATTGAAAGAAAGCATTAGATGCTTAATGACAAAGTCATTGTCTTTAACTTATCATTTCTTATGCTTTGGTATGGCATTCACATTTTTGTGTTGGCCATTGCAAGAAAGCATTAGATGCTTAATGACAAGTTTAGTTGGCTTGTTTAAGAGAATATAATCTCTACCATTTCTCTCACTTCCTAATGTTAACATTTTGCAAACATTCACACAATTGTTGTGAGAAAGATTCGAGAGAAAATAGAGAGAGTTCAAACATTCACAAGTGTTGTGAGAGTGTTTGAAATTCCTAAAGCCAAACACCAATTGTGACATCTTGATTCTGTAAATCGTTTATAGTTTAATCTTTGTGAGTGAAGCCCATGATTCGATTTGTTGGTTTCGAGTCATAGTTCGAAAGATCGAGTGGTTGATCCAAGTGTTGGACAACAAAGGATTGATTTTGGCTACTATAACAAAGGGAGAAGGCAAAGAAAATTTTAAAGATCCATACCGGACTTGGTGCCACCACAAGCAACTTCCACCGCCCCAAGGAAAGTCGTTTCCTACAATTGGCATCGAGAGCTTAAGGTTGAAAAGTTTTCTTAACCCTTCTCATTTTAGTTTTAATAATTTATATGAGATATAGATTATTAAAAATGCATGTTGTGATGAGTAGACACAATTAAATTCATGAGATGAATGGTCTTAATGTTCATGTGATAAATGTTTACTTTTGATTTATGTGATGAATGTATTGCGTTGATCGTTATTTTTTCCGGCTCTTATTTTTAGCATTGGAAATGTAAGACCATAAGGTCATATTCTTTCAAGTATTGTAAGTTCATTTCTTTTATAATAAGTTCATTATGTAACCCTATTTATAACTTGGAGGATCCGATGCCGCGTAGGACTTTTGACGGAGAAATCCCGCGGAGAACTTACCAACACACAATGGAAAAATATTTGAAGACCAATGGATGCCTTGGATTTATTGTATTGATTAGATTAGTATAGAAAAATAAGAGCTCGGTCAACGAAATTTGTAATGTGTTTGATTTTGCAAATTCCAGCCCCTGAAAATTGGGTTACGTCGCGACACAACCCCTTTGCGTGTCGCGACGTGACCAACAAAACATAATTGAGGCTACTGCCACTTGCGTCGTGACGCAAATCTGACCTGAAGCATTTTTGTTTCTGGTCTTCTGGGCGTCGCAACGCCCACCAGTTTGCGTCGCGATGCCCAGACCTGGGAAATATTTATGTTTTAAATTGTTTATTAACATGTCATATAGCCTAGGGTGCCTACTATTGCATTTTCACATGCCATAACATGTAGATATGCATGATATTCTAGACATAAAATATGATTTTATGTAATTTAAAAGTTAAATAAAAATATGAGATGCATGCAAACGGATTAATAAGATTAATTGGTTTAAAAATTGTGAATTCAAGTTTTAGAAACAAATGGACCTTAAGAGTACATTATTTTCCTTGGTATATCGGATAGAAACCCGAACATAAAATTCATAGCCGGTCTCGAATGGACGGTAATATGGTATGCACTCGAGATACAATACCATGTACCTTTGGAAAAAATAATGTGCTTTTATTGATTAAATGTTTTAATGATATTAGGTCTGTTCATTGAATTCTAAATTTTAAAACCTATAAGTGGTCTAATAATTTAAGAGTTAAAATTGATTAGATCACTATAACAACTTGATTAAATTAGTTTAATTAAGTTAATTGGTTAGTAGAGACTAATCAGGATTAGTGAATAAAATTTTAAGAGTTAAAATTGGTTAGATCACTAAATTATCAACTAGTTTTAATAAGGTTATGACTTTAGCCGAGCATAATCTAAGATTCAAAAGATACTAGTAAGATAGAAATCTTACACTTCAAAATAGTAAGTGAGAGAGGGGTATACCACATTATATCATGCGATCTCCATTGTTATCCCGAAACGTGTGATTCAATAGGCGCCTTGAGACGGCTTTGCTTTCGTCCCCCTACGGATGGTGTCATTTTTTGGTCAATATCAAGTTTATATTCCGAAAAGATAGGGACTCTAAATGTATCTGGTGATTTGACCTACCCTATGACGGCACTTCACTAGTTAAGTGTTGGGGTCAAATCAGAGGTGGCGCAGCGGAAGGAGCGCGGTTCGAGCAAAATCGTAGTTTAAAATTTTTAAACTTATGAATAAATTATTTAATATCCAATATTAATAATTCATTCATATTTCACCTAAAAGTATTTATTCGATATCATATAACGACATAAATAATATAGAAACATCGCGAAACTTTTGCGAAAACGTTTTTCCGCAAAATAGCATAAAACGCGTTTCCGGTCGAACCGACCGACCAATGCTCATGGGGACTGCCCAGGTCAGCCCCTAAAATATTTGGACAGTTCGTGGGCTGCCTGAACAGTGACCAGTTCGCTGTTTGGGCTGCCGTTACCCGGTAAGTCCGTTTTTCACCGTTTTCGCTTATCTTCACTCCGAAATAATTTCCGATAAATATTTTTCTTGGAAAATTAAATTAAACTAATTTATTATAATTACTCAATAAATAAAAACTGAATTTTTATGAGAAAAATCAGATTTATCATTAATTGCAATAAGACCCCAAAGTTTTACAATTTAATCATTTTAGTTTTTAAATATGTCAATTACATATTTAATTGATTCCAAATCAATCCCAAAATAATTTTTACAATTTTGCAACAAAACCAGAAACTTTTCCAGATTTGCGCAAACTGCCCAGTAATTTTCCAGAATTACGAAAATAGCCCAGAACTTTAATTAATTGTAATTTGGCCCAATTTGTTCAAAACACATCAAGATCAAATCCAATTAATCCCAAATTTGACATACATCAAATTATAACATATATATGAAAAGCCCCAAAATTTGAGTGGGTTAAGAACCCTAATTTCATAAAATACTCAAATTGGGCAATTTACATTAAATTGATAAAATTCAATACTTTAATCTTCAAATTGCCACACCAATTAAATCTCACCATCATGAAATTAATCAAGAACAATTCTAGGCTAATTATGAATGGCTAATTAACTCTAGAATGACAACTTTAATTTTCTAATTAATTTATTAAGCTTAATTATATTAATAAGCAAATAAATTAATTATACATGCAAACATCTTTCCAACAACTTTCAAACCAATTTAATTACTTACTTAAAGAGTAGAGAAAAATCTAAGCAACACATGTTGAAGCTTAGAAACATGGAAACATTTTTCTAGTTGAAGAAAGTTGGAAAATACTTACAAAATCAAAATTTCCATAAGCTTTTTCCTTTGTTCTTCAAGCTTTTTCTCTCAAACCTCCTTTGTAATTTATTTGGTAACTTGTTGTTGTTGAAATAAAATGAATTAAAAAATCTTATATGTTTTTTTTTTTACAAATTGGCGTGAATGGCAAAAAACATATACAAGATTTTTAATTTCAATTTCATTTATTAGTTACTTGTTCTAAATGATAACCTTTACCATAAAGTAATTAAACAAGTGTTACCAATCAAATGATGCCATTTCCTAACAATAATCATGGTAAAAGATATTTATAAAACAATTACTTTAATTATTTAACATTTAAATAATTAAATAATTAAATACAAATATCTTAAATATATGTATTATATTTACATTAAATATCTCAAATACATATATTAATGATATATGTCAAATATCATAATTTGACAATTAATTAATGTGTATTTAATAATATCAAATATTAAATACAAATACACATTAATTAGGAAATGACCATTAGGTCCCGATCGCATGTATTTTTTTTTCGTTAACCATTAAACGAGTTATAAATAATCAGTATTATTCATAACAGTTGCCCTAGTGCTCTACGAGTATATTTCATTAGTGAGACTCTCTAGATTCAGGCATATCCGTCACGAAATCCAATTTCGTGTCCATAATTCACCCACCCGTAAATTATGACGACCACAGATAAACTCGCTGAATCATACAGGTTGAGGTCACTGCATACGTATAATCCCTCCGTCACAGGTATCCGGATTATCCCAGAGATATAGATATAAACGTCAAATCTCTATAGGAATAATCTCGTCGACGTATCTATTAGCAATCTCTAAATAACATTCAGAACTCACTTCCGAAGTATACTATGGCCATAGATTTAACAGATTGCTAATCACATTTGGACTACCTATGCTCTGTACACAGAACTGACGGATCCTTTCTTGATACTCACAGGATATCATGAGCATGAGTCCACACCCAACGAACAGGCGGAGGTCTGATCTAAATAGATCGGTGACGTGACTGCCATCTAAGTGTGGAGGATAACTCATATATCCACAGTGGTATCTCAAGTCAAAGAATCACTATGCTACTCAACCCGAGAAGATTCCTATTGACATTGGTGTACCATCTATTAGGAAATCTTCGGTGAGTCGTTCAGTGTTTATCAAATAAACACCTACACGTCTATACGAGTCTCCCAAGACTCATGGTTCATTGGGATAAACCATCGACCAAGTCCGATATACGAGTATGTGTACTGGTCTCAACGGATTTTACTAACCGACCCGTGTCAGCAAATCTTGACCAGGAACTTAATTTAAGGATATACAACTTATAGTGACACTTCCCAATGTCAATTACAAACTATGTTGTAACTGCGCACTACGTTGTAAATCCTGGGGTCTTTATCTAATATATACACATATCACTAAACCAGATTTAGTTTCAATCTAATCAATCTAATCGAAATTAGATCGAATACGTATATAACAGACAAGAGGTGCTACCATTAAAATTAGTAATATTATGTAAAAAGGTATTGCTCGTATTCATGAATCGAACATAAATACGATCGGGATTAGCGCTCAGAGCACCAACCCTAACAATTTCTCCCACTTGCTCTAGTGCCAATCCATGGTATCATATACACATCCCAATGTGTATCACATACTCATGGCCCTCAAGAACTCACCTAGCGTTCAAGAGGTAGGTAACAACAAGTAAGCCCGCTATGACATATTGAGTTTGTCCAACAAATACAATCATTTTCCTTAGCCAGCATCATTCATATTTTTGTAGAAACTAAGTTCTACATCAATATGAATTAGATGCCATATCAACTTTGTGCTTCAGCTACTAAATTGTCTAAGTATTTACGGATCAAATCCAAAATACTATGTAGACAATCGCAAACACAACATTAATAACAAACTTCTAATCTACGAGGTCACTATGTAACTTCATAAGTCAATACTTCATAGTTGCAACTAATTCTACTCATATAGTAGAATCATCCGTGACACTCTCACTGCATCTTTTCTGACTCTTTATGACGTAGACTGTCTAGCGTCATAATTAGAATCAAATGGTTGCAGATTTATTCTCCATTAATTAGAAACTCATTCTTAATATCTCAAAGATAATAAAGAATATGTTTCAAGACCCATCTTATGGTCCAGAGGATATCAAAATAACTCGTAACAATTACGATTAAATTGATATCTCTAATCGCACTCAATATAGTATTCATTATGCCATCATCATATGATGCATAAGATTAATTAGACATTCTAATCATATCTCTTTCGAAAAAAGGAATCATCCTTACGAAAGATAAATACTATACACAAGACACACACTAACTGTCAAACAAGTTATACTAACTGTCATACAGATAGTCTTGTTGCGTCCAGGAGTACTCACAAGTCTCTTAGTTTTATATCTTATATAAAACTTTATATCAAATATAATAGAGACCACTCACACTGCTTTCATGGAGAAAACAAGACTGAGGTAAACTTTTTACCTTATAAACATCACATTATTACATTAATAATGACAATGTCATTATGATGTAAAATACTAGAAAGAAATTTGTACGCTCCCACTAACCCTTCAATCCCATATGTATTCTCTATGCTTTGATAAAATCAGATAATCTGACTAATATCAAAATTAGAAAAACAAAATTTCCAGAAAGCTCATATGAGTCTACAATAGGCTCTATAAGCTAATATACTAAATTGTAATATTAGCATATACAAACTCCAGGGCCATTCCAAAATGAATTCTTCAAACTAAGAACTCACAATGGATCTCTTATCTGAAGAAACCATTCAGAAACGCCACTTTGTATTCTTTAGCTAAAATATACAATTTAATATCATTATTAACCATCAGATCCTAAATTATTCAATCAGTGCGACTAGAGACAAGTTTCCTCGGAATCTACAATAGATTGCTGAGTATAACTTTTCTCACTGTCATACTATAAAGGTCAAACCTTTAATAAGCTCATTGTGCTTTTGCTGCGTAAACCATTTATACATTTTATGAACGATTCATAATAAAAGCTCAATCAAGTTCCAAACTTGATCGTAGTAAGCTATGAACAATCTTAGATCTATGGTCTAATGCTAAATCCGGAATCGATATCAAATATCGTTTCCACTATAAGTTATAGGATAATTTTCTTCGATAAGAAAACAACAAAATCATTAAGTATCAAAACTTGCTAATGATTCTGACATCCTATAGCACTTATATGGAAGTAATAAAAGGGTATTTTCATCTTATTAATTATGTAGTTCCATTTATAGTTTATCACCGTATTTGACTTCAATAAGTCAAGTCTTTTCTACTATAGTCAACATCCAATGTTACACACTAAGTAATAAACAATTTTACTACTCGAGATCGTAGAAAAGATATTTTATCAAATAGAATACAATATTCTATTAAATAAAATAAATGACAAACTTATACTCGTACCTTCAAGGCGCAAGTACTATCGATTGTATAACCATTATACAAAAGAAAGATTCAAATCTCAAACTTTTCAAGATTCGAATTTTCTACTTATACATATCATATATGTAACTGTAGAAACTAATGGAACATTACTTAAAATGATGAATTAGTGTTACTGGAGCATATCCCCAACAGTATTGAAACTAATTCGGTAACACTCAATATCAAACGAATCAAATCATATAAGATTCGATTTCTTCCACTAACCAATTCCATCAATATGGAATCGTGGAAGAATATATTCTTCGAATAACCTTAGAACAAATTGCCATAAATTCATATGTTTGATCATATCAAACCTCTTTGAACAATTCAAAGACTCCTGATGAATTTTAAAGATATAATTTTCAACACTTCAGATCGAATATCTTTGAACAAGTCAAAATATTCTATCCGTGTTTCATCAGAAACATGTAACTAAGTCACGACAGTTCATTGACTAAGTTACGAAGTAAAGAAAACTACCTTAAGCAATTTACAATTCATTAAATGAAATATATCCAATGTATCAGTTTAATAAATTTTCTGGTCCAATGAGGTTAAATGAGATTTAGTCACTTTCCGAATACAATATTCGTTAAATGGATAAGGATATGTGGAGTGATCTCATATCAGACCATCCTTCACCATATGGATTAAGCATCCAATACTTAAGTGATAAAATCTCATAAAATAATTTCTAAGTTATTTACTTAACCGAATATTTTTCTTAATGTTTATCTATTCGTTAATGACACTACTAGTGGTTTTAAAATATGTAACAACTGTTTCAAAGAACCAGTAACTATCAAATAGTCGCAAGTTCTGATATCAAATATCGAAACAATCATTCAACTATATTTTAAATAACTAGAAGGGAGATCTGATATCCAATATCTACAGTTGTCGTATTATGAAAATCAATATTTTCTATACACAACTATACGCATTTTCTTTCTTTAGCTTTATTATTTACTTTCAAATTATTTACAACATTTGTAAATAATCGAAAAATAAATAGTGTCTGACATATGACCTCTGAATGTCACTAAAGCCAAGAAACGTCATTATTAGATAAACAAATACCTAATGGGGTTTTCTTAATGCCAGTGAAGAATCTCGAGACGTGAACCAATTCAAGCAATCTTTACCGCATAAGAAACTATTATGTCTAGAAGGATTATATCAATATCTATTTTAATCTAGAACCTATTCTAGAAATCTGCAACCATAATTAAAGTCAGAAAACATATATATAATATGCATGCAGTGGATACAAGTTTAATTCTATCAAACAAATAGAATAATGAACAACATGAGCGACAATTTACATAATATTACACACCACATAAATTAATGATTTTTAACTTAGCAGTGCCTCTCACTACTTTACGTAATACCGTAATCCCCAACAGAAACGAGAATTCAATAATTAAATTGAATTCCATAATGGGAAGTGGACCCCATGAATATATTTCGACTCACAGCTTTGGTACATTCTCGCCTACGTATATTCATTAGGTAGACAATATTAATAATTCATTCATATTTCACCTAAACGTATTTATTCGATATCATATAACGACATAAATAATATAGAAACATCGCGAAACTTTTGCGAAAACGTTTTTCCGCAAAATAGCATAAAACGCGTTTCTGGTCGAACCGACCGACCAATGCTCATGGGGACTGCCCAGGTCAGCCCCCAAAATATTTGGACAGTTCGTGGGCTGCCTGGACAGTGACCAGTTCGCTGTTTGGGCTGCCGTTACCCGGTAAGTCTGTTTTTCACCGTTTTCGCTTATCTTTACTCCGAAATAATTTCCGATAAATATTTTTCTTGGAAAATTAAATTAAACTAATTTATTATAATTACTCAATAAATAAAAACTGAATTTTAATGAGAAAAATCAGATTTATCATTAATTGCAATAAGACCCCAAAGTTTTACAATTTAATCATTTTAGTTTTTAAATATGTCAATTACATATTTAATTGATTCCAAATCAATCCCAAAATAATTTTTACAATTTTGCAACAAAACCAGAAACTTTTCTAGATTTGCGTAAACTGCCCAGTAATTTTCCAGAATTACGAAAACAGCCCAGAACTTTAATTAATTGTAATTTGGCCCAATTTGTTCAAAAAACATCAAGATCAAATCCAATTAATCCCAATTTGACAAACATCAAATTATAATATATATATGAAAAGCCCCAAAATTTGAGTGGGTTAAGAACCCTAATTTCATAAAATACTCAAATTGGGCAATTTACATTAAATTGATAAAATTCAATACTTTAATCTTCAAATTGCCACACCAATTAAATCTCACCATCATGAAATTAATCAAGAACAATTCTAGGCTAATTATGAATGGCTAATTAACTCTAGAATGACAACTTTAATTTTCTAATTAATTTATTAAGCTTAATTACATTAATAAGCAAATAAATTAATTATACATGCAAACATATTTCCAACAACTCTCAAACCAATTTAATTACTTACTTAAAGAGTAGAGAAAAATCTAAGCAACACATGTTGAAGCTTAGAAACATGGAAACATTTTTCTAGTTGAAGAAAGTTGGAAAATACTTGCAAAATCAAAATTTCCATAAGCTTTTTCCTTTGTTCTTCAAGCTTTTTCTCTCAAACCTCCTTTGTAATTTATTTGGTAACTTCTTGTTGTTGAAAGAAAATGAATTAAAAAATCTTATATGTTTTTTTTTTCAAAGTGGCGTGTATGGCAAAAACATATACAAGATTTTTAATTTCAATTTCATTTGTTAGTTACTTGTTCTAAATGATAACCTTTACCATAAATTAATTAAACAAGTGTTACCAATCCAATGATGCCATTTCCTAACAATAATCATGGTAAAAGATATTTATAAAACAATTACTTTAATTATTTAACATTTAAATAATTAAATAATTAAATACAAATATCTTAAATATATGTATTATATTTACATTAAATATCTCAAATACAAATATTAATGATATATGTCAAATATCATAATTTGACAATTAATTAATGTGTATTTAATAATATCAAATATTAAATACAAATACAAATACACAATAATTAGGAAATGACCATTAGGTCCCGATCGCATGTATTTTTTTTTTCGTTTAACCATTAAATGAGATATAAATAATCAGTATTATTCATAATGTTGCCCTAGTGCTCAACGAGTATATTTCATTAGTGAGACTCTCTAGATTCAGGCATATCCGTCACGAAATCTAATTTCGTGTCCATAATTCACCCACCCGTAAATTATGACGACCACAGATAAACTCGCTGAATCATACAGGTTGAGGTCACTGTATACGTATAATCCCTCTGTCACAGGTATCCGGATTATCCCAGAGATATAGATATAAACGTCAAATCTCTATAGGAATAATCTCGTCGACGTATCTATTAGCAATCTCTAAATAACATTCAAAACTCACTTCTGAAGTATACAATGGCCATAGATTTAACAGATTGCTAATCACATTTGGACTACCTATGCTCTGTACACAGAACTGACAGATCATTTCTTGATACTCACAGGATATCATGAGCATGAGTCCACACCCAACGAATAGGCAGAGGTCTGATCTAAATAGATCGGTAACATGACTGCCATCTAAGTGTGGAGGATAACTCATATATCCACAGTGGTATCTCAAATCAAAGAATCACTATGCTACTCGACCCGAGAAGATTCCTATTGACATTGGTGTACCATCTATTAGGAAATCTTTGGTGAGTCGTTCAGTGTTTATCAAATAAACACCTACACGTCTATACGAGTCTCCCAAGACTCATGGTTCATTGGGATAAACCATCGGACCAAGTCTGATATAAGATATGTACTGGTCTCAATGAATTTTACTAACCAACCCGTGTCAGCAAATCTTGACCAGGAACTTAATTTAAGGATATACAACTTATAGTGACGCTTCCCAACGTCAATTACAAATTATGTTGTAACTGCGCACTACGTTGTAAATCCTGGGGTCTTTATCTAATATATACACATATCACTAAACCAGATTTAGTTTCAATCTAATCAATCTAATGGAAATTAGATCGAATACGTATATAACAGACAAGAGGTGCTACCATTAAAATTAGTAATATTATGTAAAAAGGTATTGCTCGTATTCATGAATCGAACATAAATACGATCGGGATTAGCGCTCAGAGCACCAACCATAACATTAAGTCCAAGGGTTCCGAAATAATGGGTCACACTCACAAAGAAATGATTAAGTTATTAATCAAAGCTTCCTTGATCAAAATAACGGTAGTTGATTAATATAGGAATAAGAGTTATTTCAAATATATTAATCAATTAAGAATGTCTCAGTCTATCATGCGAATACTTGACCTACCCTACGGTGGCACTTATTTGTGGGATGATACATAACCGTGGCATAGTAATTCTTTTAGGTTTCTAATTCATTATACATTGATCATGCATCATGTTTAATTTTATAGCTAAATGTTTGACAATTTTAATATACAATGAATGAATATTGAATGCACGTTTATTATTTTTCAGCCATTGCATCTGCAATAATCTCAATTCTTAAACAACAAGAAAAATTAATTGGGGATAATTATGTTAAATGGAAAAGTGACATTAATGGTATTTTGGTCTGTGAATACCTTAAATTTGTCCTAATGGAGGAATGTCCTCCTGAGCCAGCACCAAATACTGGCAAAGCTGCACGTAATGCCTATAGAAAATTGGATTAAAGCTGATGAGAAAGCCATATCTATTTGATAGCATCCATGTCTGAGGTTTTTACAGCACAGCATCAGCCTATGGCGACAACATCAATGATTATGCAGTCATTACAGAACATGTTTGGGCAACCTTTATACCGTCAACAACATCAATAGTCTCAGTATTGACCGCTGGAATGAAGGAAGACACATCAGTTCGAGACCATGTTGAGGATGATGTCTCATCTTAATATGGCTGAAACCCAGGGTGCACGTATTAATGTGCAAAGCCAGGTAACAATGATCATGGAAACTCTTCCAGAGAGTTTCCTACAATTTAAAAGCAATTGTTCTATGAATAAGTTGACTTTTACATTGACTGAACTACAAAATGAGCTCACCAATTACGAGTCTGTTATGAATGGTCATCGTATGTCCAATACCGAGGCAAATGTTGCCGAATCTTCTAAATCTGCAAAGAAGAATAAGAAAGGTAATTGGTAGGTAAATGCAAAACCAATGAAAAAGAAAAACAACAAAGGCTCTAAAAGAACTAATGCCAAATGAAAATGTTTCCATTGTAAACAATAAGGGCATTCGAAAAGGAATTATCTGTAATACCTTGCTGAGCTTAAAGAGAATAAGAATATAGGTAAATACGATTTACATGTCATTGAGTCTCTTTTGGTGGAGGATGATAAATCCATATAGATTGTTGATTCTGGTACCACTAACCATGTTTGTTGTTCTTTGCAGCTACTTGACTCAATGAGGGACCTTGCTGAAGGTAGCTTTACCATGAGAGTTGGGACAAAGGATGTTGTTTCAACAAAAGCAGTGGGAGTTTCAAATTTGAATTTTAGTAAGAGTTATTTATGTTTGAATGGTGTGCTATATATTCCTGGTTTTCGCAGGAATTTTATTTCTGGAAAAAAACTTATGGAATGTGGTATTTCTATTTCATTTAATAATAAGTCAGTTATTATTAGTAGAAATGGATTAAATATATGTATGGGAAACTCCAAAAATAATCTATATGTATTAAGGCCGTTAATTCATGAATCACTGCTTAATACTGAAATATTTGAGATTGAAAGATCTAAAACTAAACGGTAACAGATTTCTCATGATGATACCTATTTATGGCACCATAGACTTGGTCACATTAACCTTGACCGGATAGATAGACTAATTAAGAATGGAGTTTTAAATCAGTTAAAACTCGGTACCTTACCTGTCTGCGAATCCTGTATGGAAGGTAAAATGACCAAGAGACCTTTTACAGGAAAATGGATAAGAGCCAAAGAAACACTTGAGCTAATACATTCGGATGTTTGCGGACCGATGAATGTAAAAGCCCAAGGTGATTTTGAATACGTCGTCACTTTCATTGACGATTATTCTAGATATGGGTGTTTACCTAATGCAACACAAGTCAGATACATTTGAAAAGTTCAAAGAGTATCGTGACGAGGTTGAGAACCAGTTAGGTAAAAACATCAAAATTCTACGATCAGATTATGGAGGAGAATACCTTCATAGAGATTTCGAGGAATTCTTCGTTGAGCATGGAACTGTTTCACAGCTCAGAGAACCTTGAACACCACAACAAAATGGTGTTGCAGAAAGGAGAAATCAGACCCTACTAAACATGATGAGATTAATGTTTAGTTATAGAACTCTACCTAGTTCATTTTAGGGTATGCATTGCATATTACAATGTATATCCTGAATGTAGTTCCTTATAAGTCTGTTTCTAAGACTCCCTTAGAGTTGTGGAATGGTCAAGAAGTTAGTTTACGACATTTCCGCATATGGGGATGTCTGACACATGTGCTAAAGAACAAGACTACTTAGTTGGAACCACGTTCACAGGTGTGCCTATTTGTAGGCTATCCTAAGGAAACTAGGGGTGGATTCGTTTCTAGTCCAGAAGATAATAAAGTATTTGTGTCGAAAAATGCTACATTTCTTGAGAAGGACTATATGAGAGAGTTCAAACCTCGAAGTAAAGTGTTACTTGAGGAGTTACTTACTGGTACAACCAGTACACCATTGTCAAATGTTGACAAAGACATAACACATTCTACATCTGAAAGTCAGATGCAAGTTTATCAGGATACCATACCACCTAGACGTAGTGGGAGGGTTGTAAGACAACCTGAACGATATCTAGGAAATGGTAAGGTGCAAGTTGTTGCATCTTGTGATAGTATAGATGATCAATTGACCTATCGTAGTGCAATGGAAGATACTGATAAAGAGGAATGGCTCAAAACCATGACCTCGAGATGGAGTCTATGTACTATAACTCAGTCTGGGAACTTGTAGACCAACCTGATGGAGTAAAACCCATAGGTTGTAAGTGGATCTATAAGAGGAAAAGAGGAATAGATGGAAAAGTACAGACTTTCAAGGCTAGGCTAGTGGCAAAGGGTTATACCCAGAAAGAGGGAGTTGGCTATGAAGAAAATTTCTTGCCAGTAGCCATGCTTAAATCCATCAGGATTCTTCTTTCCATTTCCGAATATTATGACTATGAGATTTGACAAATGGATGTCAAGACTGCATTCTTGAATGGCATGTAACGAACGGTAGTTTTTACTACTGTATTTAGTGGTACTGTTATGTACGGGACGAAGGCATATAAATAAATTATGATGAGACTCAAATATACTCATGGAATGACTTTGGAGATAATCGGTTAATTCCTTGAAGTCCCGGGACGGGATTGTATAGTGTTTCCTTTGACAGCCCATGGTATTTGGGGCGTAACATTTTCGTATGAACTCTGATTTTTATGAATATTATATCATCGGAAATCGGAGATCAAGACCTACAACTTCCGCGTTGAACATTTTCCCAAATTCGGACCAGAAACGGTTTAAAAATGCAAGTCAAAATCCTGATGAATAGTAACTTCGGACCCAAATGTAAAAATCTCAATTTTTCTCCAAACTTCTACACTCTTCTCCAACTCTCCAAATATCATACAACCCCCTCTATATAAAGAGTTAACTATTCACTAATCTCAATTTTGGAAACAAAAAATGAAGGAAAGTAATGTGAGAGGAATGATAGAAGAAAAAGAAGAGAAGAATAAGAAATAAAGGAAGAAGACGAAGAAAGAAAAGAAGAAGAATGAAGAAAATAAGAATAAGAAGGATAAAGAAGTAAGAAATAAGGAATGGAGGAGATTGGCAACCATGGAGATTTGGGAAATCAAGAGGAAGAGGTGAGAAACCCATAACCCAAATTTTACTTAAATGATAAGTTTGATGATTTGATGCTTGTGTTGTGTTGTGAACATGGACATGATGATGATTGTATGATTTTTTTATTTTGAAACAATGGAAATATTTATAAACCCCAATTTGTTAAGTTTGGATATGATTTGGTAAAGTGCATATAAAGGATTAAAATTTGATTATTGGTGTAATGGAAGATTGATGTATGTTAAATGGAGTGTAAGATGATGTAATGTATATTGGTTTGTAGTATGGAAGTATTGATATGGAGTGGATTTGGATGAATTGAGCTTTGGATGAACTTAGAGGAGCAAAGCAGAATCCTGGAAACTCAGGTCGCGTCGCGACGCAATAGGAAAATGGTGACTGGAATTTGGCCGTTGCGCGTCGTGAGACAAAAAATTTCCCCAAATCAGTTTTAAACCCCCAGTTCCACCCTAGCGCGTTAGAGACCACCCTTGGGGTCTCATATCAATTCATATACATATTTTACATCAAAATATGATTGTTACAAGCCTCGTATGTAAACCCTATTGATGTATCAAGAAGCTTAATTAGATATTAAGGTTTATTTACTATATATATACTAATCAAGTTCCCGATCCCAGATTATCCTCAGGTATCGCAACTCTCTTCGGTAATGGATCCAGTACCAGCCAGATCCCAAAACAGTGAGTGGACCTTTTTCTCAAACTGATTTTATTAAGTTTTTGAATTCAAACATATTTTTATAGCACTTAGGGCGTTAGCCATTATTTATTTACAGTTATTTTTCAGATAATAGTGATTTAGAAAAGAAATATTTTTCAACCTGAGTTTTATGTTTTTCGGGGCATGAGGAAAAAAAAACTCACCCCAGTATATAACTTGAGACAGTATGAAATTGACAGACAGATGACATGTGCACATGTAAAGACTGGGGGTCGTCGATACGTAACGGCCCCAGATCCTAGTTCAGGACTAGGGATGACAGATGCCCCGAAATCCTGGTTTCATAGCTTAGGTGGTAGCATAGATCCGCACCCCCAGTTCTAGTTTGTGGCTTGGGGGACGGCGATACGTAACGCCCCAAAACCACCAGTTTCAAATACAGTAGTGGCATGTTTTGGGGGACGGCGATATGTAATGCCCCAAAGTCATGGATTTGCACTGCTGGCTACAGTTAAGCGTATGGGGGGACAGCGATACGTAACGCCCTCATACATCAAGTTTTTCAGACAGAGACACAGATTTCAGAAAGAGTTTTAATTTTTCAGTTACAGTTTTAAGAAATAGCTTTTAGAAAAGAAAGTTTCCAGAAACAGTAGTTTTATAAGAGATTTAGAATTTTAAAGCAGAAACCAATTTTCTTATATAGCTATTTGATGAATTTTCGGTTTAGAACCAAATATTTTTATAATAATTTTTCATTTTTAGTCCACTCACTTAGATCGTACAATGATCTAATCCCCACTCCAGCCTTTATGTTTTGCAGGATTCTCGAAGGACGAGCTTGGGAGGATGGATATTGATGCAGTCACTAGGGATGGAGTCCACTAGTATGAGTCAAAGACATAGTGAGAGTCCAGTTATAGTCAATTGTGAGTCTTGTATAAGTTATGGTCATGTGTAGTCATTGTAAACGGTTATTATTAAATACAATAATTAATATTGAGTTTGTTTCCTTTGTTCTTGAGTCGGGCTACGGTCCCACACAAAATATAGTCATATAAAGAAAAGTATATTAGTTTCTATTATAATTAAATAGTCAGAGGCTTATGGGGTTAGTACTGCTATCCTCTGCTGGTAACATCTCCCAGATCGGGGATGTTACATGGTAATCTTGATAATAGTATCTATATGGTACAACTAGAGGGGTTCATTACCAAAGGTCAAGAGCAAAAATTTTGTAAGTTGCAAAGGTCCATTTATGGACTTTAGCAAGTATCTAGATCTTGGAACATAAGGTTTGATATTACGATCAAGTCTTATAACTCTGAGCATAACATCGATGAGCCTTGTGTCTACAAGCGCATCATGATGGGAAAGTGGTTTTCCTTGTGTTATACGTCGATGATATTTTACTCATTGGGAATGATGTAAAGATATTATCGGATGTGAAAATTTGGCTAGCTAACCAATTCCAAATGAAAGATTTGGTAGAGGCAAGTTATGTACTTGGGATCCAGATCATTCAGAATCGCAAGAAACGACTGTTAGCAATGTCTTAAGCAACCTATATCGATAAGATTCTTGTGCGATTTAGTATGCAGAATTCCAAGAAAGGTAATTTACCTTTCAGGCATGGAATTCATTTGTCTAAGGAACAGTCTCCTAAGACACCTTAATGAGTTGAGGAGATGAGACATATACCCTATGCTTCAGCAGTTGGAAGTCTTATGTATGCTATGTTTTGCATGAGACCATACATCTTTATAGTATGAGTAGTCAGTAGGTTTCAATCCAACCCAAGATTATATCATTGGGTAACGGTGAAACATATTCTCAAGTATCTTCGGAGAACGAGAAATTATATGCTTGTATATACAAATCAGGATATGATTCTGAGAGGATATACAGAATCTAATTTTCAGACGGATGTCGATTCTAGGAAATCAACATATGGATCAGTGTTAACCTTGTTAGGGTTTTGGGCGAAGGGCGCGGCGGAAGCGCTGTTCAGACGAAATCATAATTTTAAAACTCTTTAAATTATCAAATAAATTATTCAATATCCAATATAAATAAGTCATTCATATTTCACCTAAACGTATTTATTCGATATCAATAGCGACATAAATAATTAAGAAACGTCGCGAAACTTTTACGAAAATATTTTTCCGTAAAATGGCATAAAACGTGTTTGTGATCGAACCGACTACCCAATACAAATGAGGGCTACCCAGGTCAGCCCCAATAGTATTAGGGCAGTTCATGAACTGCCCAAACAGTGACAAATTCATTGTTTGGACAGCCGTCACCCGGTTGGCTCAAAAGTCATCCGGTAACGCCGTTTTTCACCATTTTCGCTTATTTCAACTCCGAAATAATTTCCAGCTCCAATACATTCATAAGACATATTTTTCATCACCATATGAATAGTATTTCTAGATCTGATCCAAAAGTAAAAATTATCAATTTTTCATGCTTTAATCCAACTTTTTCAAGATTAATCCAATTAATCAAAACACCAATCAAAGTCACCACACATGAACCACCCAAGAACAATTCTAGGCATTACAAGAGTGGTCGTAATACTCTATAATGGCAGTATATCAACAAATGATTAAATTGGACAATAATTACACTAATTCCATCCAAATCAACTTCACACATGCTCAACACTTCCAATTTCATCCTCCAAAACCAAAAGCCCCAAATTTATGAAAAGAAGAAACCTTAGGATCTCATAAGATCATCAAGAAAAAAGAAACATAATTTCTAAGCTTAGGGATATAAAGAATTACCTTTAATTCTCTTGTTTCCTTAGCTTTTTTCTTGATTTTCTTGATTTTCTTTCCTTGAATCGTCAAGAATCATTTGAGAGCTTCTTTAGGGTATATTTTCGGCCATGGAGGAGTGTTAGAAGAAAAATGAAATATTTTTTTACCTTAAAAAATGTCATGACCGACTTATATGGGTAGTTTGGTCATTTTGGAAAAATTAAATCAATTAATTAAATCAAACTTTATGGTAACAAATCATATTTGCACACATAAAGTTTAATTAAATCTTGTCATGTGTCACCAATGATAATTAAACATTTTTCATAATAATTATGAAAAAGTTTATCAATTAATTATTCAAATATTTAACATTTAAATATTTAAATAATTAATTAATATAATTATTATTATTATATATGTATTTTTATTTACATTAAATAACAAATACATATATTAATGGCATGTGTCAAAATCTCATTTGACAATTAATTAATGTGTATTTAATCAAATTATGTATCAAATACAAATACACAATAATTATTATATGAACAAAATCCCATAATGCATTTGTTATCGCTTAACCGCTTAAATGATTCGAATTAACTCACTTAATCTGATGAAGTATTATGAATAATCTATATTATTCATAACGCGTTGCCCAAGAGCTCAATGAGTATACTTCATATTATGGGACTCTCTAAGTTAGGTTTATCAATCACGAAATCCAATTTCGTGTCCATAATTCACCCACTCATGAATTATGACGACCACGGATAATCTCCCTAAACTATGCAAGTCGAGGTCATTTCATACGTATAATCCATCCGTCACAGGATATCCATATTATACATGGGATATAGATAAGAACGTCAAATTTGTTCGGTATAATATAGTTGACTTTCAATTTACGATCTCTAAATAACACTTAGAATTGATTTATGAAGTTATACCACGGCCATGGATTTACTAGATCGCAAACACATGTAGGATGCATATGCCCTATACATAGGACTGATGGATTCTATCTTGATACGCACTGGATATCATGAGCATCAGTCCACACCCAACGAACAGATGGAGGTATGATCTAAATAGATCGGTGATGTGACTGCCATCAAAGTGTGGAGGATAACTCATATATCCCACTGCGGTATCTCAAGTCGAAGGACCATTATGCTCGCTCAACTCGAGAAGATTTCTATTGACGTTGGTATACCATCTATTAGGAAATCTTCAGTGAGTCGTTCAATGTTTATCAAATAAACACCTACATGTCTATACGAGTCTCCCTAGACTCATGGTTCATTGGAATAAACCATCGGACCAAGTCATGATATACGACATGTACTGATCTCAGTGGATTTTACTAACCGACCCGTGTTAGTAAATCTTGACCAGGAACTTTATTTAAGGATATACAACTTATAGTGACGCTTCCTAATGTCAATTACAAATAACGTTGTAACTGCGCACTACGTTGTAAATCCTACGGTCTTTGTCTAATATACATGTATCACTAAACCAGATTCAGGTTCAATCTAATCGTAATTAGATATCTAATCGTAATTAGATCGAATATGTGTATAAAAGACAAGAGGTGCTACCATTAAATAAGTAATATTATGGAAAATATAATTGCCCGTATTTATGAATCAGACATAAATACGATCTGGATTGTCACTTTGAGCACCAACCCTAACAAACCCTATGTGGTGAGGCTATAGTATGGAGGAGCATTAAGAAATCTTGTATTGCTGACTCCACCATGGAGGCTGAATATGTAGCAGCTTGTAAAGCAGCTAAGGAAGCAATCTTGCTCTGTAAGTTCTTTGCAGATCTGGAAGTTGTTCCAGATATGGATAAACTGCTCACACTTTATTGTGATAATAGTGGTGCAGTGGCGAAGTCCAAAGAACCAAGAAGCCACATGAGATGTAAGCATTTTGAGAGGAAATATCACCTCATCATGGAGATAGTGCAGAGAGGAGATGTCACTGTCACGTAGATTCCATCCACAGACAACTTGACTGATCCGTTTACAAAGACCTTATCGGCTAAAGTGTTTGAAGGTCACCTAAAGGGTTTAGGATTACATGACATGTTCTATTTGCTCTAGTCCAAGTGGGAGATTGTTGGGATTTATGTCCTAAAGCTTCATGTATTGTAAAACAGAATTGATTATTGTAATAATAATAAATGCATTATTCATTTTATCAAAGTTGTTTGATTTAAATCGCATATTGTCCAATTGTCTTATTTACCTTTATTACTATTGTACCTTCAGACTTAGTGTATGTTTGATGCACAAAAGGATTTAAGTCTGGAGTTAGTAATCTAAATAGTCCATGGAGAGCAAACAAATAGGGTACTTTATTTGTGGTTTATCTATAGCTGTGGTCCATTCTATACTTGTATGATGACCTTGATCCGGGATCGTTCATGTAGTGACATGGGAATGGAGGCACCTTGTATGATGAGATCATATAGGACTGGACTCAGATAAATACGAATTTCTTTTAATATCCGTTAACCGAAGAAATTCATTTTATCTAATAGATGGTCATATATGGATTCGATCTTAATCCTGAGTGTACTACGAACTCCTTAATGATAGGTTAAGTCCTTTAATTTACTATGGTGAGGTTGGTGTTGCATTCCTAGCCAATAACTACGTATTTTGGGGATATGGTTTGGTGTGTAGCTGGGAACATTTTATATAGATATGAAATTCACTAAATCTTATGAGAAGAAGAAGAATATCATTTTTAAGAGTTGATTCGAGACTTGAATAATTTGAGCGCTCAACTTTTCTATTACGAATAGAAAGTTTTATATTCATAATTGTTATGAATTAATTGTTCATTATAGAATTAATGGTGCTTAAGAGACAAAATATTTTGAGGGGTTTAACGAATAGGGCTTTTTGTATACTAAATTTAGATTATATATATATGGCGAAAGAACAACTTTTTTATAATTTCGGAAAATGCTCTTTGTGGGATTCTGGAGATGTTAATGTTAACTGGATCCTTTAGTTGCTTCTCCGAAAATAAAGTAGTCTCGAAACATAGTGACTTATAATTGGTTCGTATTAAACACTTTTTTTTTTGAATCATTATAAATCTTACCGCCAAACCATTCTTTCGAGCTTAAGCGGAGTAGGTAAAATTCTCGACTATCCTCGGCTCTTACAAGAAACATATTTCCTGGATTCGAATCCGGGATCTCAAAATGAGATCTTGAGCCCTACACCAGAAAACTCTCCCATTGAGGACAGTTTATATTAAACACGTGTCTAAATAAGTGGTTAATGGCAATCAGAAAGTCATTATTATGAATATAAATAGAATGATAGGTGAATAAATGTTAAGTTAATTAAGCACCATTTTAGTGAATAAATTGTTAGCAATATATAATATTATTGAATATTGGGACAGATGTATAGGGTGGTTACAAGTCCTGTCAAGATCATGCTAATAAGATGGGCAGGAAGATCAACAGCTTTCAAGGCTAGGGTTCATTGTCAGGAATTACGTGAAGTTGAAAAGTTATCATGGGTTCCATTATTAATTAATCTTGTTGCCTTGTGGCTAGCTGATGAGTGGTAAATAGATCACTATTTCCCACTCTTTTGACTTAATATTTTATATAGTTTCTTGGGTTCTGTAAATATTTTGATGTGTTTTGTGATATTTTGTAGATAAATAAAATAACAGGACTCTTTGGAGGTAATTCGAGGCAAAACTGCGGAAAACGAACACAAAATGGCAAAAATGTAAATTTCCTGCTAAAATACGATGTTTGCTAAAATGCGTCGTCTGCTAACATGCTTCGGAGACTGTTAACATGCGTTGGATGCGTGTCACAATCATAGAAGTCAACTGTAGGAGTGCGCAATCTCAATCGCTTTTCCTGAGGAGTATCACCCTGAAAATCAAAACAATGATTAGAAGAAGCAACAAACAAAAACACTTCCATTCTTACAATCAGAGTGACATCAAACAAAATCACCTCATGGGAAGTCTGGTTGTTTTCGGTTGAACTGGACCATTCAACCCATTCCCCATCTTTCCAAAAGAGAGATGGCCGGAGATGCCAACCTCTAACAGCTGATGTTTGTCCTTGAGCTGTCAGCAGAACCACAAAACTCATTTATACACCAAAAGATCTATATTCTATCAACTGAAAGCATATCACAACCAAAGATCATCAATAATCACACATACCTGGGAAATGGACAGTAAACATTGTTTCATCTTTCTTGTTCTTTTCCATGACAACTCCTTCCCACCAGCTTAAGAATAAAATAAAGCAAACGTGAACTAACTTAACAAAGTAATAGATAGGAGGCAGAGATAGCTGGAGACTAATTGTTAAGAACAATATGAACATTTTCATTTCAAGCCAAGCTCACCAACTCATAAAAGTGTAGCTAAGTGCTGACTCTCAAAGTGATTATATGCCTTCATTCATATCCTACATTTGTTATCTCATGCCTTACAATGAATACATAACAAGAATATGCATAAAATGATGCCTGCACATACCTATTCTGTATCCAAGCATCAACTATATCCCCAACAGACCATGTATACTCTTCCATAGCTGCTCTACGTCTCTTTCTTGTTCCTTCAAATGGCATGGCATTAACAGGACGAGCAATTCGTATTTTAGGTGCCTTGTCTCCTTCACCTTCAAGGGACACCCATTCCTTCAGCTTCTCCAAACCTAAAGGTTGAAAACCATGATATAGTAACAACCGGTATACATGCCATACTTTAAAAATAATAATAATAATAATATACTAAGCCCTTAATCCTCTGTACTCAGGTGTACAAAGCACAACTTGTGCGCCCGCCACATGTCACCATCTTCGCAAAAGCCGTGTAACATGTCAATAATCAACGGCGTATTACGACGCGCAAGGTGCACGTGTCGCGATGCGTGAGGCCAAATTTTACATATAAATTGAGGCCGAATTTCATTTGTAAAAACATACTTTCTCCTAAGGAATTCCTTAAGAATACTAAGAAGATTGTATCTTGCTTGTTTATTTATAGCTTTCTGCATTTAATTTTATTTACTTTACGCAATAGTACTTTCTTTTCTTTACTTTTCAGTCTTTATTTTCTTTATTCAGCATGAGGAGGTAACCCCCTCTGCTAGAGTTAAAGGTCAAGCTTTTATTACTAATATTTAGATTAATCTCCCTTAATTATAATATATAAACTATTTAAAACGTGACTTAATGGGATAACGCCTTTATGATCGGTTGGACTTAATAAAATTTGTTTTAACCTGACTAAACATGGATACCGTCTGTATGGTCGGTTGGAATTAATTATAAATTTGACTTAATCAGGATACCGTCTATATGGTCGGTTGGTAATTATCACGCAAAGTTAATATATTATAATAAGGGAGATATCTAAAATAGAAGTAATAAAAGTGGATCCTCTAACCCCAAAATTTTCTTTTATTGTATTTTTACCTTTTTAATTTCCACCATTTACTTTATGTTATTTATTTTATTTAAGCTTTTATTAGTCTTAGATATATGTAGTAACTAAACCTGTTATCTGAGGTTGTGATGAATTCCAATATCATCGTTTTATAAGGGGTTATTTCATGTATTGGGTAATATAAAGGTTTATTTATTAAGTCTTAAGCTTAATACTTCTTGTTAACTGGCCATTAATAAGATTGATATGGTAAACATAAAATAAACTTGACAAAGGAATTTTAGGTTTCAGCCTTAGACTTAATAGCCCACGATCTTCTTTGAGGATAGATAACCCTTTAATAGATTTCCTTACAGGATAGACATATACCTGTCGGGTGGAGGTAGCCACAATTGGAACTTAATCTTAATGAATTCAGGTAACTTGGTTGACATAGACATATGATTAATTGTGTTACACTGGGTCTTTGCATCTGACCATCGACAGAGGCTTTTGCATAATGTCGTGTTTCAGGTTAGTAAACCAATATATTACACAAACATGAGATAACCACTTCATCTTTAAATAGATATTGGAAAGATTCACAACCCTAGATAGTTTTATAATATTGCATTTTCCTTTAATTCACTTTCACACTGTTTTATTTACTTGTTTTAGTTTAAAGTCACCATCCAATCTAACAACCAATCTATTAGATACTCGTAAAAATTTGGCTTCATAAATTAATAGCTTCGGTATTAAGTCCTCGTGGGATCGATACATTTTATACTACTTGAACGATACGTGCGCTTGCATTATACGTGTGTGATCACGCCGGTCAAGTATTTGGCACCGTTATTTTTGTCTAATTTCTTTTTATTTATTATTTCTTTTTTCTTGTGTTTCAGGTTCTCAGACAGTGTATGAGAAGAACCAGAAGCTTTGAAATCTGTCCGCTTGACCCATAAATTGAAAGAACCATTAAACAGTTGAGAATGGAAAGACGAGAAGGCCAAGAAGCAATCATCAACATGGAACCTGAACATTTGGAAGTTGCACCATCAATTCCCATTCGAGACCGAACTATTCTGGTGGTTGACGACTTCATTTCATATATTGTACTTCCTCCCTTACCAGAAAATACGTGTGACATCAAAACATGCATTCATATGATACATCAGTCAGTTCAGTTTGGGGGGAATGCAACTGAAGATCCTAATGCCCATATCAGCAACTTCCTAGAAGTTTACGGCACTTTCAATTACAACCGAGCAGCTAAAGAAGCAATGAGACTGTGTGTTTTCCCATATTCCTTGAAAGACAGAGCTAAGACTTGGCTACATTCACTACCAACAGGTTCAATCACAACTTGGAACACTATTGCCACCAAATTCCTTGCAAAATACTTTCCACCAGCCAGAACTGCAAAGTTGAGGAATGACATCACATCCTTTGTGCAACATGATTCGGAATCTCTCTATGAAGCTTGGGAAAGGTACAGGGATTTGCTCAGAAAATGTCCTCATCATGAGATTGCAAATTAGCTACAAGTCCAAACATTCTACAATGGACTTTCTGGACTGATGAGAACCACAATTGATGTTGCTGTTGGAGGAGCTTTAATGGCAAAACGAGAAGATCAGGCCTGGGACCTAATTGAAGAAATGGCCAACAACAATTCTTTGTGACCAACAGAAAAGAGCATGATCCAAAGAATTGCTGGAATTTATGAAGTTGGAGCCAACATAGCAGTGAATGCCAAGCTGGATCAGATATGCAAATTCATGGAGACTCTAAGCATGCAAGGCAATATTGGATCTGCAAGTTCACCATATGGAGGAGCACAAGAGACAAACCAATATGAAGAGACGGTGAATTATGTCGACAATTTCAACAGACAGGGGAAAAATCCATATTCCAACACCTACAACCCAGGGTGGAGGAATCATCCTAATTTCGCATGGAGCAACAATTCAGGGCAAAAAGAACAATCCACCACCCGGATTCCAATAACAAAATAAAGGCCATGAGTATGAAAAAGAACCAGGAATAACAGAAGTGCTGGCCCAGTTGAAAAAGCAAGAAGTAAAATATGATGCCTTAGCAGCTATGGTTCAAAATCAAGTAGCATTGAATCAAAGCCATTCAGCTTCTATTAAAGCACTGGAGAATCAAATGGGACAACTGGCCAATGCTCAGAGTTACAGACCACTAGGTAATCTTCCTAGCAACACAGAACCTAATCCAAGGAACCGAGTGTAGGACATAGACAGTGGACGACGCTGTTCTAGGCTCGCGGCTCGGTTGGGAGTACGGAATAGTCCGCGGGGGAACTAAACCAGAGATATAACATAGAGTCGCCACCTGGTGTGAACCGGGATAAAGATTTAAGGCCCCACTCACCCCTCGCAATGGAATACCTCAAACCGTTGGGTTCGAAATGGTCTCTTACTTATGCCACTTGTAATGATATGGTTTGTGCAATAAATTAACCGAATCCACTCAACAATATGCTCAAAAGTATTCAATTAAATTCACATGTACGAAAATAAATTTCATTTCTAACTTTGCATATATCATATATCTAAGTTTGCATACTTTAAAAATAAGCCATTATAACAGCAAGCATACAATTTTATGCGCACATTATATTCATGGATACGAAAACATAAGTAAATGACAGTTGCACAAGCATACATAATAAAGAGAAGCGATTAGATGCATAATGCAAAGAGATGATTGAAGAAGGCATACAATATTAGAAAGATCAAAATAACGACGAATATATAATTTCACAAACACATCACATTGATAGCCATGGAAGCGCAAACAAACAACATTTCTACAAGCATGCATATTAAGGGAATGCAATTGAGCGCATAATACCAAGGGATAGACACAGGGGTAAATTAATTGCATAACGTAAAAAAGATAATAAAAGAGACATCTATATGCTAAAATAAACTTGCCATGATGTGATGCAGAAACGACATTTAGAATTGACACAAACACATGCTTGGGCATTTTTTCCAAGTGGTACGTGGAATTGTATCCCAAGTACATACTGCATTACCGTCCATTCGGAATCGGCTACGAAATTTATATCTAGGTTTCCATCCGATATACCATGAGAAATAATACCCAAATGCTATCATGACATGGATACACAAGTGATAATAGATCATGCTAAGACAAAGGTAGATGATGCAATCAATAGAATGAGGGTGCGGCGAAGTATCGTGGTAAAGGTAGACCGTTGGCTTTTTATCCCTCCGAATGGAGGACCTTTAATCTGACATACTAAGCCCATGTGCAATGCAACATGATGCATGATTGTGCAAGAAGATGTCATACAAGAAAAAGCAAATAAGAAATAAAAGGTGCGGCGAAGCATCGTGGTAAAGGTTCTTTAACCTCTCGAAATGGATGACCTTTAATCCGACTTACTAAGCCCATGCGCATCACATCATAATGCATATAAAAATGAAGACACCAATATCAGATTTCGTATACCCGATTGAACACGTTTTGCATTCAACCGAATATACATCGTCCGGCGCGGCAAAGCATCGTGGTAAAGGATTTTAACCTCTCGAAATGGAGGACCTTTAATCCGACTTACTAATCCCATGCGCATCACATCATAATACATATAAAAATAAAGACAACAATATCGGACTTTGTATACCCCGATTGAACACATCTTACATTCAACTGAATATACGTCATCCGGCGCGGCGAAGCATCGTGGTAAAGGATTTTAACCCCTCGAAATGGAGGACCTTTAATCCAACTTACTAAGCCCATGAACTAAAAACATAATGCATATAAAAATAAAGACAACAATATCGGACTTCGTAAACCCCATTGAACACATCTTACATTCAACCGAATATACATCATCCGGCGTGGAAAAGCATCGTGGTAAAGGATTTTAACCTCTCGAAATGGAGGACCTTTAATCCGACTTACTAAGCCCATGCGCATCACATTATTACATAAACAAATAACATGCAGAATTAAATAACGATAATAAACAAATCAAGATAACATGAAATAAAATATGTGCCGTATACTCAAGTGGTACGTGGAGTTCTATCCCGAGTACAGATCATACTACCATCCATTAGGAATCGGCTATGAAATTTATGTCCGGGTTTCCATCCTATATACCACAAGAGGTGACACATTTTCCATTTTATTCAAAGGCCACAACATGCATCCATAAACGACTCTCATGCGAAGAAAATAATAAAACAATTAAAAGACGAATGAAAATAAATAAGAAAAGTGCCCCCAGTGTTAGACATTGTGTCCCATAGCGTCACTGTTTGTAAATGATATTGTATTATTGTACAAAATTAACTATGTAATAATGAAATTGCCTTTTGCCATTTTGTAAATATTATTTACTTTGATATATAAATGGCGAAAGTCCATATGATTAGTACTGGATTGAGATGATATGAGACAGTATCAATCCATAAAGGTTTAATCATTAAATATCCCTAGCCGTAGTATTATCGAGACTGGACATCGATAATGCGGAATAGACTAGTATTGCGCTTGTGCACGTTGTGAGGGCACAACGGCATAGTTCTCATATATTTAAGTATTGGATACTTATGCAAGTGCGATAGGAGGTTGTGTTTTACCGATGGTACGGAAAACAGCTTCGCTCTGGATAGACCCAGCGGAATCCCATTGGTAGTATGTCTAGGTGTCTATGGGAGGCCGCATCAGGGTAGGTGTATATGGTCTTAACCTGAGACTTACATCGCTAGTACTTGCGACAATCGGTAAACTTTGGTTTTGGTGGTTGGGGACCTTAACCGGTTCTGTGTACACCTCTTCTGGGTTTATCGAGAATCGTAGTGTACTGGATGTGATGTCAAGATGGAAGTATCGCTTCAGACATATGGAGGTGATGATCACGCAGGACACAGAACTAGTACTCTATAAAAGGTTGCAACCGTCGGGACAATATGACTAGGTCAGGATTGTCCGATTTAAAGAGACTAGTTACTTGATGTCCGATATATGTTTCGTACGGGGCAGACACATCTCCAGCCCCAGGCCTAGCATGTGATCATCCGATACTGGATCGATGTACGCAATACTACGGTATACTACGCTTGATATAGATCTTATATTCCTATAAGAATATTTCTGGAGAATTGGGTAGGCATGGCGCTTGCTAGAAGCCAACCTTGTCTTGTGAATCGGTAAGAACGTAGTACGAGGTACGTGCGTGTTCGGATTATCCGACGACCGTATTTACTGCCAACATATCCGGAGATCTCTTGGGTCGCTTCCTGAAGATTCACCTATGATATTTGATTCGAACTTAATTAATCTTGGATTAATTGCGGAGAAACTTTATCTCGGATAAAGTGCCTTATTTAGAGAGAGAGAACGATTAATTTGGAATTAATCAGTAAAATTATTATATTCGATATAATAATTGAAATTCGATTTCGACGCGAAATTAAAATTAGATTTTAATTCGGGCATACGAGTTAATTTAGAATTAATTCGTTAGCGACGTAAATAATAATTTCGCTAGGCGCGATTATTTATTTAAATTCGATTTAATTAACGTCGCGACGCAAGTTCGGTATTTCGGAAATATCGAACCCGAACGCGTGAGTGCACGTGGGCCCGCTTTCATTTGGAAACGTGTGGGGCCCACATGACACATGTCATTATATGTATTATTTTATTGATAATGCATTGCATGGTGATAGTGTATAATGCACTCAATTTTTTATGCATGGAATTTGAGTGTTTGACACTCTAAGCCTTTGCATGGTTTGTGTCATAGATTTATTATTATTTAATAAATATTATGGCATAAATATAAATTGATTTTTGGTATCAAAAATCAATAAGAAAAATCTCTCTTCTCTATCTTACATTGCCGAAAACTGCATGCAGTTTTTGGGTCTTCATCTTCTTCATTTTGGTTGCCAAAAAGCTTGAAGATAGTGTGGTTGTTTGGAACATCTTCTCACATGCAAGGCTAGCACCTTCAAGGGATCAAAAGAGGTGATAGGGAAACCATCATAGAGCAAGGAATTCACAAAGCTTGGAGCTTTCCACCTTCTTCTCCTCTTGGCCGAATCAATCAACACTTGGAGCTTCCATTTTGGTTTGATTTTCTTCATCAACAAAGCATTGTAAGTATGATTCCGCCATACTTCAAAGTTAAATATATATTCATTTATTGTATTTCAAATGCTTAATCTTTCCTTGGGACATATTATAGAAACCAACACCCAGGTCTAACCTTTTAAAATCGTCTCTCGAAAGCGCGTTACATGGCTGTCGGAAGGGTTGATGCTCCGAAACACCTCTGGTTCACTGGTTCAACATTTTCCTTCGCTGTTTCACTGTTCGGGCTGCTGTTTTCACTCCATCTCACTGCTATTTTGCTGCTGTATTTTGGTCACTGCTTTTGGTGTTTTAGGCTACTGTTTTTATGGTTAAAGGGCTGTTGTTTTACGGTTAAAAGGCTGATGTTTGTTGGTATTTTTTGCTGCTATTTAGGGGTGAGTTTCGGTAGTTTATGGTGGGTGTTCTAGGGGAAGTTTTTTGGTCAAACAGTGAATGTTTTAGGTAGTGATTTTCGGTAATACAGAGGATGTTTTATGGGCTGTGATTTTCGGTGATCTAAGGTGTTTATGGGGCTGTAATTTTCGGCAATCTAAGGTGTTTAGGGGCTGTGATTTTTCGGTTATGGAGGGAAGATGAGGAGAGAAAATTCTTGGTTGCTTCTTAAGTGTATTAGGCGTGAATGGATAGGCTTTTTCTTTGCTGTATATGCGTGAGAGTCAGGAGGGTTCAAGGGTTGGAATAGCTTTGTTTTTATAGGCAAAGGGGATGGGTGAATCCTTGCTTGACAAGGAAGGGATTTGTGCATTAAAGGAGTATTTGATTTAGTGTTAAACAAGGAAAACCAAAGATTGATTGGAGACAAGATTATGCTTAATTAGGAAGTTCATATATTTAATTTGTTTTGTTTAGGCATGATATTTGTTTAGTTAGGAATATAATAATCTTGATTGATTTTAATTAGGCATGATTTTATTTTAATTTGGTATATGATTTTTAGATTTTATTTAATTTTGCCAAGTGTTAAATATATATATTTAATTAATTTGGATGTGTTATTAGGGCCTTGGGCGTGTGGGCCTCCCTTGGGCGTGTGTGGGTTTGGCTTGGTGGGTTTGGTGTTGTGTGGGCTAGGTGTGTGGCTTGCGTGGGTTTTGGGCCAAGGTTAAGTGGTTTGCGGGGTTTTTTAGGCAAAAGTTGCTCTAAAATGGAGATCCAACAGGTGAGCCTGGAGCTAAACAAGCGACTAAAATCTAACGAAATACCGATTCCCTTCCGACGACCGTTTCCCACGACTTCCTCAACTTAAAAGGTAGTGTCTCCAAATGAGACTCATCATAGGGACTATCATGCAAAAATACAGTGCCTACACCGAGGGAAGGAGCAATGTCAAGCAATTACTTTGAAAAGTGGTACTGAAATCAACAAAGATGTTGGAATCAAGGCATCCATTGAAGAAGTTCCAGAAGAAGTTGTTCCACAGATGGAGGAAAAAGAAACAAAGGAAAAAGATCGAGAAAGAATCACTCTACCTCCACATTTTCCACAGCGTCTCAAGAAAAACAAACTGGACAAGCAGTTTGCTCGATTCTTGGAGGTCTTCAAAAAGCTGCATATCAAAATTCCATTTGAAGAAGCGTTGGAAGAAATGCCCAGTTATGTCAAATTCATGAAAGACATTCTTTCACGAAAGTAGAGATTGGGAGATTATGAGACACTTGTATTGACAGAAGAATGCAGCGACATCATTTAGAGGAAACATCCCCCAAAGTTGAAAGATCCTGGCAGTTTCATTGTCCCATGCACCATTGGAGAACATTACATTGGTAAAGCTTTGTGTGATTTAGGTGCTAGTGTTAATTTGATGACTTTTTCCTTTTACAGGAAACTGCAAATTGGAATAGCAATGCCCACCTCAGTCTCTCTGTAACTTGCTGATAGAACGCTCACATTTCTGAAATGAATAGTTGAAGATGTGCTGGTCAAAGTCGACAAACTCATTCTCCCAGCAAATTTCATTATCCTTGACATGGAGGAAGACAAAAATGTACCTATCATCCTTGGGAGACCATTCTTGGATACATGTCGAACTGTTATTGATGTACAAAAAGAAGAACTAACTATGAAAGTGCACGACCAAGAAGTTACTGTTGGAATTCTCTAAGCATCCCAAGATCATTTCAAGCAATGAAAATAAACATGCGAATACATCAAGGAGTTGCGGAATACTCACAATGATCGGTTGAGACGATGCGGTGAAGACAAAAACTTTTCTGCCTCCTTTGCAAGTCACGGCAGTGGATTGTTTTCCCTCTCCAAGATTCGGCTTTGGTCCTCCATGCAAGCTCCAAGCTTGTGATGAAATGATTCCATGCACACGGGTGGGTTTCCCTATCACCTACGGACGACTCCGGATGTGTGCTAGCACCTTGATTTTGCAGCAAAATCACTCTTTGCTTCCTCCAACCTCACGGTTTTGAGCTGAAACAGAAGAGCAAGAACAGCCCACTTTGGGCGTGAATGAGGAAGAAGAGAGAATGAGAGAGAGATGGAAAAATGTGTATAAGTTGGTTATTGATTTCAAAAATCAAAACATATACAAAATAATAAAATAACAATATATGTCATTCAAGCTTTCAAAAAGCTTTCCAACCACTTCCATCAAGTCACATCAATCAATCAATCAAATGACAAGTAGTCACATCACTCAAAGTGACTAATGATTTGACGCTTGAAGTGACTAGCGATTTGACACTTGATTTGACTTGCGTGCCGTACTCGAATTCGAAATGTGAATGCGCTCGCAAACAATCCCGGGCTCGGGTTCGCTAATTCCAAATTAATGAATTTTTTGTTGTGACGTAATTAAATGATTATGCCTAGCAAAATCACTATTCACGTCGCTAACGAATTAATTCTAAATTAACTCGTTCGCCCGAATTAAAATATAATTTTAATTCCGCGTCGAAATCCAATTTCGATTAATATATCGAATATATTAATTTATCGATTAATTCCAAATTAATCGTTCTCTCTCTTTAATTGATATTTTATCCCAAATAAAATATCTCTGCAATTAATCCCAGATTAATTTTCTCTCTCGTCTAATTAATCCCAGATTAATAAAGTGCGAGTCATACGTCATCGGTGAATCTTCGGGAAGCGACCCATGAGATCCCCGGATATGTTGGCAGTAAATGTAGTCGTCGGACTATCCGAACACGTAAGTACCTAGTACTACGCTTGTACCGATTTACAAGACAAGGTTGGCTTCTAGCAAAGCGCCATGCCTACCCAATTCTCCAGAAATATCCTTACAGGAATATAGTGATCCATATCAGGCGTAGTATACGTAGTATTGTGTATTTCGATCCAGTATCGGATGTCACGTGCTAGGCCTGTGGCTGGAATTGTGTCTGCCCCGTATGAAGCACATATCAGATCTTTGGTAACTAGTCTCTATAATCGGATATACATGACCTAGTCATAATATCCCGATAGCTACAGCATATAAGAGAACCAGTCCCGTATCCTACGTGACCATCATCTCCACTATGACTGGAGTGATACTTCCGTCTTGACATCACACCCAACACACTACGATTCTCAATATACCCAGCAGAGGCGTACACAGAACCTGTTAAAACGCTGGACGACCAAAACCAAAGTATATTGATTGTCGAAAGTATTAACGGTGCAAGTCTCAGGTTAAGACCAAATACACCTACCCTGATTTCGGACTTCCATAGACACGTAGTCATACAACCAATGGAATTTTGAGGGGGTCTATCCAGAGCGAAGCTGTTTCCCGTACCATCGGTAAACACAACCTGCTATTACACTTGCATGAGTATCCTATACCCAAATATATGAGAACTATGTCGTTATGCACTCACAACACGCACAAGTGTAATACCAGTCTTTTACGCATTATCGATGTCCAATCTCGATAATACTCTGACTAGGGATATTTAATGATTAATCCTTCATGGACTGATACTGTCTCATATCATCTCAATCCAGGAACTAATCATATTGACCTTTCATCATTTATATATCTTGGTGATCTAATCACAAATGATAAAAGAGCAATTTCCTTTGTCACATAGTTAATTTGTACAACAACACCATGATCTGTACAAATAGTGACGCTATGGGTCATAATTTTCCAACAATCTCCCACTTGGCCTATAGCTATTCACTCGAGTGTCTGACACCCGAACTATGTACGGTTGGCTCAAACTACTGAGAAAAGCTTTCGTCAGCGGATTTGCATGATTATCATCTGATGCAATTTATTCGATCATCACATCGCCATGATGTATTATCCGAATGAATCAGATGAATATCGAAGTATGTATCTGGATCGTTGATGAGACCATTAATTCTTTAGGCTGCGCTGAAGCCTAGCTCAGCTACTAACAGAACTATATCTAATCTAATTAGATTTATTGTCGACCCAAATGGCTTCTATTGCTGCCTCAGCTGCAGTAATAACCCGCATTTATTGTTTATTCGGTAACAGTATCTTGCTTGGAAGATTTCCAGCTCACTGTTCCGTTATTCAAACTGTATAGTACCGTTTTGCGACTTGTAGTCGTTTTATCGATTATGAAACTTGCTACAGTGATCCCAGTCACTTCAAGTTCTTTTTTTCCATAGTATAAGACAGCATCCTTAGTTCTCTAAGTTACTAACGGATGTTCTTAACATCAATCCAGTGACTATCACTTAGATTGGCCTTTTTGTGAATCCATATGCTCAAAGCGTATGAGACACCAGGTCACGCACATTTTTTAATGTACAATTTCTCGGAGAATTTTTTGAAAGCCAAGCTTTCACCGATAGTTTTATAGGAATGTCATTTCCAAGAAATGACATATTATCTTTATTTATAGGACAGTCACTGTCAGTGTGCTCCCACTAACCCTCTTTATATACACAAGAATCATTTCGTTTTGAATTAAATCATAAACTATTATGATTACATCAAAACAGTGATTCCAAGAACCTAATGCTTGCTTCAATCCAAACATGGATCGATTAACCTGCAAACCTTGTTTGCTAGTTATGGTACGATAAAACCGACAGGACGTTGTAAACATCCTCCAAAAGGTTTCCTTTTCAGGAAAATGATTTTCCGTTCCGCTGCCACATTTCATAAATGAAACATGCAGTAATAGCAAGCATTATCCAAATGGATTTACCGTGGCAATAGTTAAAAGATTTCGTTGTAATCAACACAATGTTGATAACGATACCTTTTCACTACAAGCCTAGCTTTGTGCGTTGGTATGTTGCCTTCCATGTATGTCTTCCTTGAAGACTTATATAGTACCAATAAGCATAATGCATTGCGGGACATCAACTAGTGTCTAAACCTAGTTGATATACATGGAATCCATTTCGGACATCATAGCACTTTGCCATAATAGGGAGTTGATACCTTGTATCACTTTCTCATACGTAGTCAGTTCGTATTCCTCAATAAGATTGGCATCTTTATGAGGTGAGATCAGAAACCCATACCCCAGGTTGTTTTCTGACTCTCTCCGACTTACGTGGTTCTTGTCTATTCGAAGATTACTGGTATAGTTTCATCCTAGATGAACTATTTGTGTTCCATTAAAATTCGGTGCCTGGAATAGTATCACTCCGATTTTCATCGAGTTTTACTATCCTCCTACTTACCACTGCATATAGGTATTCCTCTTAGGAAAACCGCATGGTGAGCAACAATTAAATTGTTCTCTTGTGAGTTGTATAAGTACTAAACTTTGGTATCCCTAGGATAACCTACAATTGGCACTTATCCGATTTGGGCTCTAGTTTGGCATCATCCAAACATATGCCTAGCATTCCCAAATTTTCAGGAATGAGAAACCCGGTTTCTTTCCTGTTCATATCTAATATGAAATCTGTCTAATAGATTTTTATGGAACCTTATTCAAAATAAGTTCTGCACTGTTTAATGCGTATCAGTTGAAGGAAATGGTAGCTCAGAGCGACTCATGATTAACCTTATCATGTCCAACAAAATTCGGTTTCTCTGGTTTGGACACATCGTCAGGATGACGTGTTCCGGGAGGAGTCCTCTTTGAAAGAATACCTTACTCTTTCAAGTATATTAGAAACTTATTGCCTAAGTATTTTCCATTACGGTCTTACCGTGATGGTTTAATACTTCAGCCGATCTATTTGTCTATTTCGTGTCGAAAACTTTAAAAGTTTCCGATTTGTGTTTCAAAGAAACACATAACCATAACGCGATACCACATCCGTAAAGGTCACGAAATATTCATATTCACATCTAGCCTAGCCAGACATGGGCCCACTTGCTTCACTATGAACTAGGGCTAACAGATCAGTGGCATTTACACTTTTACCAAGTAAAGGTGTTTTAGGCACTTTGCCCAATAAACTAGATTCGTAGACTTTATTTGATTGGAATCAAATATGTCCTAGTACCCACTCTTCAAAAGTGTGGATATACGAGTCTTGTTTAATTGTGTCCCAGACAAAAATACCACAATTAGTCTCTTCTGATCAAATTAGTTTGAGCTATTTGTTTGTCATGTCATATATATGAGATTTATTTATATTTAAAATATAAATTCTGTTATTCACATCTAATGTGTTTATCTCAATATCATCTTTATAAAATAAAACACTTTAGTGTTCTAGGATATAAAGGTAAATCCGCAACGGATTATACAATGATAAAGAGATAATGTTTCTAGTCAAACTAGTTACATTATAACAGTTTCTAAATTTAGGTACACACCCGAGGGTAGTTCCTAAAATTAGGTATCTACGGTTAAAATAGCGATAGTCGTCCCGTTTCCAATTCGCAGATTAATCTCAACTGAAGTCAGTATCCTGCCCATAGCACATTCTGAACATCAATACATATTTATGTATCACACTAAATATTTAAAATCTAATTTTAATACTAGTAGTGAACATAATTATGACAAACATATTTGAAGTCAGAGCCTTGCTCATCTTTAATCTTCATGTCTGCCTTGTTCAAACGGAAGTCACGCTTCCGCGATCCCGTTTGCCACAATTTAGGCAGACATTTTGGGATATGTCATTTATCTTCACAGAAGATTATAATGATTTTGCCTTTGCCCTTTTCTACATCTCAGAAGATTCGGCCTAGCCTTGGCCTTCTGGAATGTTGAAGTAAAGTACGCCTTGCGGTTCTTGCCTTATTGCAAAGTTTGACTTTATCTCCTTGAGAATAGTCATTAACCCTCCAAGAGTTTACTATTGCAATTTAGTACTTCTAAGATCTAAGAATAGATCTATGAAAATCCTTCAATTTCATTATCATACTTTAATAATCTAACCCTTAGTTCTGACAAAGAAATTAAGGAATCTACTTGGCAAGCTTAATGGATTAAGCACTAAAGTTATCATCACATGAATCTTCCAAAGATCATGCTCTACTATTTGCTTAACTCCGGTCTTAGGCCTAGTATGTTATTTTATCAAATAAAGTAACTTATTAATTTCCAGGACCATCCTGAAATTTTATTCCCAATTTGAAAAATTAAAGTCATTTAAATACATTTTCCCTAGGATTATGTTTTAAATAAACGATTTCGGTACTATTCATTATAAATATTATTATAGTCCAACTATTTAATCAACTATAATTTAATTTGTTAATTCAAATATATTGATTATTATAATCTAATTATATAATAAACTATAAATGAATAGTTTGAATACAGTCCAACTGTTTTAAAACAACGTTTAAATATTAGTACAACTAACATTTAATATATTTGATGAATGATATTTGTTGAGCGTGTATGGCAAGTAATTAAACGAATATTGCAAATTCAATTCTTGCCTCCCACTATTTTTCGGCGAGCCTCTACCCTCTGTCGAGTACTCTGGAAACCGTGTTTCCTAGTGGGCTAGGATCCCGTTAAATAACACACAATCTTGACTTTGGCCAACAAAGTGTATGATAATTAACTAGGTAGATCTCTAAGATCAATTAGATCTCATCCAATTCCTAGTTCCAGTGGGGGGACATCCAAGTCCGAAACATATATCTTATATATGCCAATATATCCAATATATTGCCTAACCTTTTTCCTCTGAATCAACTAAGCCTTGGCTTTGGCACAACAAACTTAGTGATCCCAGTTAAGCGTAACCCATTGACCATGGATAGCTTCGTAATCAATGTCGATGGACAAGAAGTGGTCTTGACTTTGGCCAAAAAACCACAACTTGGACAAGATACCAATATGTAACAAAGCCTTCGTGATTCAAACACATCCTCGACGGACAAAGGTCTTGACTTTGGCCAACAAACCAATGCCAGTCTTAGATCTTGAGTAAGAATCACTCAATGGAAGGAAAAACGCTTAATATTTTGGGAGGGTTTTTCGATTGCAAATTGGCAACCATTTATTATCTTTGTTAAGGTCTCATCATCATACACCCTTAAACATGCATTCTAACACATATAATAGCGCGTATAAATAAAATAATAATGATATGCGGATGGATACTTAACACATTGATCCTAGATCAAATCTCTCTTTTTTTCCTCTCTCCCTCTAGTACATGTATTATTCTATCTACCCGTTACACTACACTTCTAAAGAAACCTCATTTACATTGAGGGGAATAGGTGAGAAGAGAAATACAATAGTAAGAAGGTAATAAGGCTGGACACGTAGGTCCAATTAATAAATTCTAAATTTATTACAACAATTTCTAAAATTGCCCCACCCATCTAATATCCATCTGATATACATTATTCATGCATCGCAACCATGTATTCACACAAGCATGTTATCAATCAATCTAATCAAATTAATTAATCTGATAATTAATGACCATCCAATGTTCAAACAACGATTTGATTTTGCGCGAGTCAAACTCGTTTTACGAATAAGTACTCAAAGTACGAATTCTCGAATTAAATTAAACTACAAAATAAATCCAATTCAATTTGTATTTAATACTAATTCACTATTTAATTCCAAATTAAATATTACACTTTATTTAACGAACCTTTTCGACTTAAATTCCAAATTTAATCGTTACGGGTCTCAAAGCCCGATTAACGTCCAACGTCAATTTAATTAAAGTCCAATGGGCTCTTAATTAATTTCTTTAAGGCGTGGACTTTTGGTCAACACGGGTCAAACCCAATAACCAAAACCCAATAAAGGAATTACCCCATAAGCCTAGAAATCAATTTAGGCCCAATTAAATTTATTAAAGGTCCATTAGTCGCATTTGGGCTTTATGGAAACGATTTTGGGCCCAATTGGATCCAACCAATTTAGCCTAAACCCATCCTCGTACAACCAAGCCCAATTAGCCAATTTACAACATTACAAGCCCAAATCCAATTTAAGCCCAAATAATTTAAATCCAAAAATTCCAAATTTCTCAATTAAATTAACTAAAGTGTATTACACAATTAATTACATAAATCAACATTTCCAAAACACCGATTAGCCTAATTAATCATGCTCATCAACAACAAAACATGTCCAACACATTTTATCAAAAATCAAACCCAATTTCACATGCTTTAACTCTCGCAATTTGGGGATTTTTCAAATTGATTCGGTTTCAATCCAATTAAATCCACAATCAACAATTCCCAATTGATATCAAGTAATCCAATGAATCAAAATCAAAAATTCCAAGACTTTAGGGCATCAAGCACATTCGGCCAAGCCATGTATTTTGGGGAAAAATTGTTCCAAACCATTTTTCTTGAAATTGATCCAATCAAACTTCAATTAAACATAATTTAAGCAAACTCAATCATCCAATTTCATTAAATCATGCTCAAATACATTTTACCCAATTTTAACCCTAAAATATTTTCATGCTCAACCTTACTCTGATACCATTGTTGGAATTCTCTAAGCATCCCAAGATCATTTCAAGCAATGAAAATAAACATGCGAATACATCAAGGAGTTGCAGAATACTCACAATGATCGGTTGAGATGATGCGGTGAAGACAAAAACTTTTCTGCCCTCCTTTGCAAGTCACGGCAGTGGAATGTTTTCCCTCTCCAAGAGAGATGGAAAAATGTGTATTAGTTGGTTATTGATTTCAAAAATCAAAACATATACCAAATAATAAAATAACAACATATGTCATTCAAGCTTTCAAAAAGCTTTCCAACCACTTCCATCAAGTCACATCAATCAATCAATCAAATGACAAGTAGTCACATCACTCAAAGTGACTAATGATTTGATGCTTGAAGTGACTAGCGATTTGACGCTTGATTTGACTTGCGTGCCGCACTCGAATTCGAAATGCGAATGCGCTCGCAAACAATCCCGGGCTCGGGTTCGCTAATTCCAAATTAACAAATTTTTCGTTGCGACGCAATTAAATGATTATGACTAGCGAAATCACTATTCACGTCGCTAATGAATTAATTCTAAATTAACTCGTTCGCCCGAATTAAAATCTAATTTTAATTCCGCGTCGAAATCCAATTTCGATTAATATATCGAATATATTAATTTATCGATTAATTCCAAATTAATTGTTCTCTCTCTTTAATTGATATTTTATCCCAAATAAAATATCTCCGCAATTAATCCCAGATTAATTTTCTCTCTCGTCTAATTAATCCCAGATTAATAAAGTGGGAGGCATACGTCATCGGTGAATCTTCGGGAAGCGACCCATGAGATCCCCGGATATGTTGGCAGTAAATGTAGTCGTCGGACTATCCGAACACGTAAGTACCTAGTACTACGCTTGTACCGATTTACAAGACAATGTTGGCTTCTAGCAAAGCGCCATGCCTACCCAATTCTCCAGAAATATCCTTACAGGAATATAGTGATCTATATCAGATGTAGTATACGTAGTATTGCGTATTTCTATCCAGTATCGGATGTCACGTGCTAGGCTTGGGGCTGGAATTGTGTCTGCCCCGTACGAAGCACATATCGAATCTCTGGTAACTAGTCTCTATAATCGGATATACATGACCTAGTCATAATATCCCGATAGCAGCAGCATATAAGAGAACCAGTCCCGTATCCTACGTGACCATCATCTCCACTATGACTGAAGTGATACTTATGTCTTGACATCACACCCAACACACTACGATTCTCAATATACCCAGCAGAGGTATACACAGAACCTGTTAAAACCCTGGACGACCAAAACCAAAGTATATTGATTGTCGCAAGTATTAGCGGTTCAAGTCTCAGGTTAAAACCAAATACACCTACCCTGATTTCGGACTTCCATAGACACATAGTCATACCACCAATGGAATTTTGAGGGGGTCTATCCAGAGCGAAGCTGTTTCCCGTACCATCGGTAAAACACAACCTCCTATTACACTTGCATAAGTATCCTATACCCAAATATATGAGAACTATGCCGTTATGCCCTCACAACGCGCACAAGTGTAATACTATTCTTTTACGCATTATCAATGTCCAATCTCGATAATACTCTGACTAGGGATATTTAATGATTTATCCTTCGTGGATTGATACTGTCTCATATCATCTCAATCCAGGAACAAATCATAAGGACCTCATATCATTTATACATCTTGGTGATCTAATCACAAATGATAAGAGAGCAATCTTCTTTGTCACATAGTTAATTTGTACAACAACACCATGATCTGTACAAATAGTGACGCTATGGGTCATAATTGTCCAACAATTACCTCAATGTTTTCAAAGTCATGAAATTCACAAGTGATGAAAATGAGGAGGAATGTTTCAGAATTGATGTTGTAGATAGTATCATCCAGGATACTTATGCAATGCCGCTTCCCACGGATAAACTTGAAGCTTGCATCACCAACATGACTGACAGCGAGCTAGATGCTGAAATTTTGGAATGTATCAACTATCTTGACAGACCATTTCATTTCAAATAGACACCACAGATGGAAAGTATGGAACTACTGAAGAAAGAGCGAATCAAGCCCTCAATTGAAGAACCAACGCAGTTGGAGCTAAAGCTACTTCTGAGCCATCTCAGGTATGCATTCTTAGGAAATTCTTCTGAATTACCTGTGATTATTTCTTCGTCGCTAATATTGGAGCAGACAGAAAAGTTGCTGAGAGTGTTACGAGAACATAAGAAAGCCATTGGTTGGACTATAGCAGACATTCGAGGCATTAGTCCATCATTTTACATGCACAAGATTCTAATGAATGACGAGTACAAACCCACATTTGAGCATCAATGGAGACTAAATCCAATCACGAAGGAGGTCGTGGAGAAAGAAATTATCAAATGGTTGGATGTTGGCATCATCTACCCCATCTCTGACAGTACTTAGGTGAGTCCTATGCAGTGTGTGCCAAAGAAATGAGGAATTACTGTAGTCATAAATGAAAAGAACGAGCTGATTCCAACAAGAGCGGTGACTAGATGGAGAGTATACATGGATTACATGAAGCTGAACAAAGCAACAAGAAAATATCATTTTCCACTGCCATTCACTGACCAGATGCTAGACAGATTGGCGGGACATGAGTTCTATTATTTTCTCGATGGAATTACTTATGAGATCGCCATCACCCCAGAAGATCAGGAGAAAATCACTTTTACATGTCTGTATGGTACTTTTGTTTCCGCAGAATGCCATTTGTGTTGGACAATTATGACCTATAGCGTCACTATTTGTACAGATCATGGTGTTGTTGTACAAATTAACTATGTGACAAAGGAGATTGCTCTCTTATCATTTGTGATTAGATCACCAAGATGTATAAATGATAGGAGGTCCTTATGATTTGTTCCTGGATTGAGAATGATATGAGACAGTATCAGTCCACGAAGGATAAATCATTAAATATCCCTAGTCAGAGTATTATCGAGATTGGACATCGATAAATGCGTAAAAGACTAGTATTACACTTGTGCACATTGTGAGGGCACAACGGCATAGTTCTCATATGTTTGGGTATAGGATACTCATGCAAGTGTAATAGGAGGTTGTGTTTTACCGATGGTACGGGAAACAGCTTCGCTCTGGATAGACCCCCTCAGAATTCCATTGGTAGTATGACTATGTGTCTACGGAAATCCGAAATCAGGGTAGGTGTATTTGGTCTTAACTTGATACTTGCACCGCTAATACTTACGACAATCAATATACTTTGGTTTTGGTCGTCCAGGGCTTTAACCGGTTTCTGTGTACGCCTCTTCTAGGTATATCGAGAATCGTAGTGTGTTGGGTGTGATGTCAAGACGGAAGTATCACTCCAGTCATAGTGGAGATGATGGTCACGTAAGATACGGGACTGGTTCTCTTAAATGTTACAGCTATCGGGATATTATGACTAGGTAATGTATATCCGATTATAGAGACTAGTTACCAGACATCCGATATGTGCTTCGTACGGGGCAGACACAATTCCAGCCCCAGGCCTAGCACGTGATCATTCGATATTGGATCGAAATACGCAATACTACGTATACTACGCCTGATATAGATCCTATATTCATGTAAGGATATTTCTGGAGAATTGGGTAGGCATGGCGCTTTGCTAGAAGCCAACCTTGTCTTGTAAATCGGTATAAACGTAGTACTAGGTACTTACGTGTTCGGATAGTCCGACGACCGAATTTACTGTCAACATATCCGGGGATCTCATGGGTCGCTTCCCGAAGATTCACCGATGACGTATGACTCGCACTTTAATTCTGGGATTAATTAGAAGAGAGAGAAAATTAATATGGGATTAATTGCGGAGATATTTTATCTGGGATAAAATATCAATAAAAGAGAGATAACGATTAATTTGGAATTAATTGATAAATTAATATATTCGATATATTAAACGAAATTGGATTTCGACGCGGAATTGAAACTAGATTTTAATTCGGGCGAACGAGTTAATTTAGAATTAATTCGTTAGCGACGTGAATAGTGATTTCGCTAGGCATAATCATTTAATTGCGTCGCAACATAAAATTCGTTAATTTGGAATTAGCGAACCCGAGCCCGGGATTATTTACGAGCGCATTCATATTTCAAATTCGAGTCAAATCACTAGCGTCACGCAAGTCAAATCAAGCGTCAAATCACTAGTCGCATCAAGTGTCAAATCATTAGTCACTTTGAGTGATGTGACAACTTGTCACTTGATTGATTGAGTGATGTGACTTGATGGAAGTTGATGGTGGAGTGTAATACACTCAAGTGTGATGGCATGATAGACATTTAATATATTTAAATTTTTGGTATTTGTTTTTTATTTTGGAAATCAATTAATTGATTTTTTGAAAATCAAAAGTGGTATTAGATACACACTTTTTGCCAACCATTTCACAACTCACTCTCTCTTTTTTTTCTCTCCCTCTCATTCACGCCTAGGGCAGAATTTTCTCTCTTCTTTCACAGCTCACTACCGTGAGCTAAAGGAAGCCAAAGTGTGGGAAATTTGTGACAAATTTCTTGAGAGCTAGCACTCCGAGAGACATGCGAAGATGATAGGGAAGTCCACCAATGAGCTTGGAATCATCAACCAAAGCTTGGAGCTTGTTGGACGTAGATTAAAGCCAAAAATGGAGGAGCCACTGCAGCTCACTACCGAGAGGAACAAAAGGCAAAAATCATATTTTTGTTCGTTGTCGCGTCGCTCAACCGATCGATGTGAGTATTCCGCAACTCCCTCGTTGTATTCGCACTTATTTTCATCGTTTGAAATGATCTTGGGAAGCTTAGAAAACCCCAACAATGGTATCAGAGCAAGGTTGAGCATGAAATTGATTTAGGGCTTAAAATTTGGGTAAATTGTATTTTAGCATGATTTGAATAAATTGGATGTTTGAGTATGCTTAATACATGTTTAATTGTAGATTGATTAGATCAATTTGATTAAATATGGTTTGGAACAATTTTCCCCAATTTATCATGGCTTAGCCGAATGATGAACTAGCCCTAAAGTCTTGGATTTTTGATTTTTTGATCATTGGATGTGTTGGAAATCATTCGGGAATGTTGATTTATGTCGATTGTGGATTTAATTGGATTGAAACCAAATCGGATATAAATAACCCCAAATTGTCGAGACTTATGCATGTGTAAATGGGTTTGATTTTAATCAAAATGTGTTGGACATGTGATGATGAAAATGAACATGATTAATTGGGTTAATTGGTGTTTTGGAAATATTGAATTGGGTAATTAATTATGTTATACACTTTAGGTAATTAAATTGTGAAATTGGATTTTGTAATTTAATTGAATTGGGCTAATTTTAGAAATTGGGCTTGAATTGTTGTAAATGGGCTTATTGGGCTTGGTTGTACCAAGATGGGTTTAGGCAAATTTGGTTGGATCCAATTGGGCCCAAAACCGCTTCCATAAAGCCCAAATGCGACTAATGGACCTTTAAAGTTTAATTGGGCCTAATGGGCCTAAATTGATTTCTAGGCTTATGGGGTAATTCTTTGATTGGGCTTTGGTTGCCGAAGCCCACGCCTTAAGAAATTAATTAAAAGCCCATTGGACTTTAATTAAATTAACGTTGGACGTTAATCGGGCTTTGAGACCCGTAACGATTAAATTTGGAATTTAAGTCGTAAAAGTTCATTAATAAAGTGTAGTATTTAATTTGGAATTAAATATCGAATTAGTATTAAATAAAAATTGAATTGGATTTAATTATGTAGTTTAATTTAATTCGAGAATTCGTACTTTGAGTACTTATTCGCAAAACGAGTGACTCGCGCAAAATCAAATCGTTGTTTGAACATTGGATGGTCACTAATTATCAGATTAATTAAGTTGATTAGATTGATTGATAACATGCTTGTGTGAATACATGGTTGCGATGCATGAATAATGTATATCGGATGGATATTAGATGGGTGGGGCAATTTTAGAAATTGTTGTAATAAATTTGGAATTTATTAATTGGACCTGCGTGTCCAGTCTTATTACCTCTTTAATCTTTGTATTCTCTTTTCACCTATTCCTCTCAATGTAAATGAGGTTTCTTTAGAAGTGTAGTGTAACGGGTAGAAGCAAATACATGTGCTAGCGGGAGAGAGAAATGGAGAGATTTGATCTAGGATCAATGTAAAGTATCCATCCGTATATCATTATTACTTTATTTATACGCGCTTTATTATATGTTTAGAATGCATGTTTAAGGGTGTATGATGATGAGACCTTAACAAAGATAATAAATTGGTTGCCAATTTGTACGCGAAAAACCCTGCAAAATATTAATCGTTTTTCCTTCCATTGAGTGATTCTTACTCAAGAACCAAGACTGGCATTGGCTTGTTGGCCAAAGTCAAGGCCTTTGTCCGTCGAGGATGTGTTTGAATCACGAGAGCTTTGTTCCATATCGGTGTCTTGTCCAAGTTGTGGTTTGTTGGCCAAAGTCAAGACCATTTCTTGTCCATCGACATTGATTACGAAGCTTTCCATGGTCAATGGGTCGCGCTTAACTGGGATCACTAAGTTTGTTGTGCCAAAGCCAAGGCTTAGTTGATTCAGAGGAAAAAGGTTAGGTAATATATTGGATATATTGGCATATATAAGATATATGTTTCGGACTTGGATGTCCCCCTACTGGATCTAGGAATTGGATTGGATCCAATTGATTTTAGAGATCTACCTAGTTAATTATCATACAATTTGTTGGCCAAAGTCAAGATTGTGTGATATTTAACGGGATCCTAGCCCACTAGGAAACACGGTTCCCGAGTACTCGACAGAGGTTAGAGGCTCGCCGAAAAATAGTGGGAGGCAAGAATTGAATTTGCAATATTCTTTTAATTACTCGCCATACGCGCTCAAACAAATATCATTCGTCAAATAAATTAAATGTTAGTTGGACTAATATTTAAATTGTTGTTTTAATAAATAGTTGGACTATATTCAAACAATTAAAAGTATAGTTGATTAATATAGTTGGACTATAATAATCATTATATTTAAAAGTACCTGAAATCGTTGATTAAATAGTTGGACTATTAGAATCAAGATAAAATTGAAAGATTGACATTTAAAACATAATCCTAGGGAAAATGTATTTAAATGGTCTAATTTTCAAATTGGGAATAATTTCAGGATAGTCCTGGAAATCTAATAAGTTACTTTATTTGATAAAATAACATATTAGGCCTAAACCCGGAGTTAAGCAAAAAGTATAGCATAATCTTTGGAAGATTCATGTGATGATAACTTTAGTGCTTAATCCATTAAGCTTGTCGTAGTAGACTCATTAATTTCTTAATCAGAACTAAGGATTAGATCCTTAAAGTATGATACTGAAATTGAAGGATCTTCATAAATCTATACTTAGATTTTAGAAGTACTAAAATTGTAATAATAACTCTTGGAGAGTTAATGACTATTCTCAAGGAGAAAAAGTCAAAATTTGCAATAAGACAAGTAGCGCTAGTCGCACCTTACTTCAATATTCTAGAAACCCGAGGCTAGGCCAAAGGCTTCTGGAATGTGGAAAAGGGCAAAGGCAAAATCATTATAATCTTCTAAAAAGATAAAGGACATATCCCAAAATGTCTGCCTAATTGTGGCGAACGGGATCGCGGAAGCGTGACTGCTGTTTGGACAAAGCAGACATGAAGGAATTGAAGACGAGCAAGGCTCCGACTTCAAATATGTTTGTCAACATTATGTTCACTACTAGTATTAAAATTAGATTTTAAATATTTTGTGTGACACATAAATATATACTGGTGTTCAGAATCTGCTTTGAGCAGGATACTGACTTCCATAGAGATTTATCTGCGAATCGGAAAGGGACGAAAGTCTGTTTCAACCGTAGATACCTAAGTTTAGGAACTACCCTTCGGGTGTGTACCTAAATTTAGAAACTGTTATAATATAACTAGTTTGACTAGAAACATTATCTCTATATCAGTGTATAACCCACTGCGGGTGTACCTTTATATTCTAGAACACTAAAGTGTTTTATTTTATAAAGATGATATTGAGATAAACATATTAGATGTGAATAACAGCATTTATATTTTGAATATAAATAAATCTCAAACATAAACATGACAAACAAATAGCTCAAACTGATTTGATCAGAAGAAACTCAATTGTGGCATTGTTGTCTGGGACACAACTAAAACAAGAATCATATATCCACACTTTTGAAGAGTGGGTACTCGGACTGATTTGATTCTATTCAAATAAAGTCTACGAATCTAGTTTATTGGGCAAAGTGCCTAAAACACTATTTACTTAGTAAAAGTGTAAGTGCCACCGATCTGTTAGCCCTAGTTCATAGTGAAGAAAGTGGGCCCATGTCTAGCTAGGCTAGAGGTGGATATGAATATTTCGTGACCTTTACGGATGGGCATCTCGTTATGGTTATGTGTTTCTTTAGGAACACAAATCGGAAACTTTTATTTTTCGACACGAAATAGACAAACAGATCGGCTAAAGTATTAAACAGTCACGGTAAGACCGTAATGGAAAATACTTAAGCAATAAGTTTCTAATATACTTGAAAGATTATAGTATTCTTTCAATGAGGACTCCTCCCGGAACACGTCAGTTTGACGATGTGTCCGAACTGAGTAACCGAATTTTGTTAGACATGATAAGGTTAATCATTAGTCGCTTTGAGCTACCATTTCCTTCAACGGATAAGCATAGACAGTGCAGAACTTATATAGAATAAGGTTCCATAAAATCTGTTTGACAGATTTCATTTTAGATATAAACAGGAAAGAAACCGGGTTTCTCATTCCTGAAAATTTGGGAATGTTGGGCATATGTTTGGATGATACCAAACTAAAACCCAAATCGGATAAGTGCCGAATTGTAGGTTATCCTTGGGAAGCCATTAGTATAGTACTTATACAACTCACAAGAGAACAATGTTAATTGTTTCTCGCCATGCGGTTTTCCTAAGAGGAATACCGATAAGCAGTGGTAAGTGGGAGGATAGTAAAACTCGATGAAAATCAGAGTAATACTATTCCAGGCACCGAATCTTAATGGAACATAAATAGTTCATCAAGGATGAAACTATACCATTAATCTTCGAAAATACACAATAACCGCGTATGTCGGAGAGATTCAGAAAAAAACCTGGGGTATGGGTTTCTGATCTCACCTCATAAAGATGTCTATCTTTTGAGGTATACCCACTGACTACGTATGAGGAAGTGATACAAGGTATCGACTCCCTATTATGGCAAAGTGCCATGAGTCCGAAATGGATTCCATGTATATCAACTATGTTTGGATACTAGTTGATGTACCGCAAGGCATTGTGCCTATTGGTACTATATAAGTCTTCAAGGAAGACATAAATGGATGGCAACATACCAACGTTATAAGCTAGGCTTTTAACGGAAAGGTATCGTTATCAAACATTGTGTCGATTACGATTCAACCTTTTAACTGTTGCCATGGTAAATCCATTTGGATAATGCTTACTGAAGCTGCATGTTTCATTTATGAAATATGTCAGCTTAACGGGAAAATCACTTTCCTGAAAAGGAAACCTTTTGGAGGATGTTTAAAACATCCTGACGGTTTTGTCGTACCAAAACTAGCAAACGAGGTTTGCAGGCTATTTGATCCATGTTTGGATTGAAGCAAACATTAAGTTCTTGGAATTATCGTCTTGATGTAATCATAATGGAGTATGATTTAATTCAAAACGAAATGATTCTTGTGTATATAAGGAGGTTAGTGGGAGCGCACTGACAGTGGCTGTCCTATAAAATAATGATAATATGTCATTTCTTGGAAATGATATTCCCATAAAACAATCGGCGAAAGCTTGGCTTTCGAGAAAACTCTCCGAGAACTCGTACATTGAAAAATGTACGCGACCTGATGTGTCATACGCTTTGAGCATATGGATTCACAAACAGGCCAATCCAAGTGATAGTCATTGGATTGAAGTTAAGAACATCCATTAGTATCTTAGAGATCTAAGGATGATGTCTTAATCTATGGAGAATAAGAAACTTGAAGTGACTGGGATCACTACTGCAAGTTTCCTAACCGATAAAAACGACTATAAGTCGCAAAAACGGTACTATAAAGTTTGAATAACGGAACAGTGAGCTGGAAATCTTCCAAGCAAGATACTGTTACCGAATAAACAACAAATGCGGGTTATTACTGCAGCTGAGGCAGCAATAGAAGCTATTTGGGTCGATAATAAATCTAATTAGATTAGATATAGTTCTATTAGCAGCTGAGCTAGGCTACAGCACAGGCTAAAGAATTAATGGTCTCATCAACGATCCAGATATATACTTCGATATTCATCTGATTCGTTCGGATCATACATCGTGGCGATGTGATGATCGTATAAATCGCATCAGATGATAATCATGCAAATCCGCTGACGAAAGCCTTTCCTCAGCAATTTGAGCCAACCGTACATAGTTCGGGTGTCAGACTCTCGAGTGAATGGCCAAGTATAGCGTCACTATTTGTACAGATCATGGTGTTGTTGTACAAATTAACTATGTGACAAATGAGATTGCTCTCTTATCATTTGTGATTAGATCACCAAGATGTATAAATGATATGAGGTCATTATGATTTGTTCCTGGATTGAGAATGATATGAGACAGTATCAGTCCACGAAGGATAAATCATTAAATATCCCTAGTCAGAGTATTATCGAGATTGGACATCGATAATGCGTAAAAGACTAGTATTACACTTGTGCACATTGTGAGGGCATAACGACATAGTTCTCATATGTTTGGGTATAGGATACTCATGCAAGTGTAATAGGAGTTTGTGTTTTACCGATGGTACGGGAAACAGCTTCGCTCTGGATAGACCCCCTCGGAATTCCATTGGTAGTATGACTATGTGTCTACGGAAATCCGAAATCAGGGTAGGTGTATTTGGTCTTAACTTGAGACTTGCACCGCTAATACTTACGACAATCAATATACTTTGGTTTTGGTCGTCCAGGGCTTTAACCGGTTTCTGTGTACGCCTCTTCTGGGTATATCGAGAATCGTAGTGTGTTGGGTGTGATGTCAAGACGGAAGTATCACTCCAGTCATAGTGGAGATGATGGTCACGTAGGATACGGACTGGTTCTCTTAAATGCTGCAGCTATCGGGATATTATAACTAGGTCATGTATATCTGATTATAGAGACTAGTTACCATACATTCGATATGTGCTTCGTACGGGGCAGACACAATTCCATCCTCAGGCCTAGCACGTGATCATTTGATATTGGATCGAAATACGCAATACTACGTACACTACGCCTGATATAGATCCTATATTCCTGTAAGGATATTTCTGGAGAATTGGGTAGGCATGGCGCTTTGCTAGAAGCCAACCTTGTCTTGTAAATCGGTAAAAACGTAGTACTAGGTACTTACGTGTTCGGATAGTCCGACGACCGAATTTACTGCCAACATATCCGGGGATCTCATGGGTCGCTTTCCGAAGATTCACCGATGACGTATGACTCGCACTTTAATTAATCTGGGATTAATTAGAAGAGAGAGAAAATTAATTTGGGATTAATTACGGAGATATTTTATCTGGGATAAAATATCAATAAAAGAGAGATAACGATTAATTTGGAATTAATCGATAAATTAATATATTCTATATATTAAACGAAATTAGATTTCGATGCGGAATTGAAATTAGATTTTAATTCGGGCGAACGAGTTAATTTAGAATTAATTCGTTAGCGATGTGAATAGTGATTTCGCTAGGCATAATCATTTAATTGCGTCGCAACGGAAAATTCGTTAATTTGGAATTAGCAAACCCGAGCCCTGGATTATTTGCGAGCGCATTCGCATTTCGAATTCGTGTGCGGCACGTAAGTCAAATCAAGCGTCAAATCACTAGTCGCATCAAGCGTCAAATCATTAATGACTTTGAGTGATGTGACAACTTGTCACTTGATTGATTGAGTGATGTGACTTGATGGAAGTTGATGGTGGAGTGTAATACACTCAAGTGTGATGGCATGATACACATTTAATATATTTAAATGTTTGGTATTTGTTTTTTATTTTGGAAATCAATTAATTGATTTTTTAAAATCAAATGTGGTATTAGATACACACTTTTTGCCAACCATTTCACAACTCACTCTCTCTCTTGTTTCTCTCCCTCTCATTCACGCCTAGGGCAGAATTTTCTCTCTTCTTTCACAGCTCACTGTCGTGAGCTAAAGGAAGCCAAAGTGTGGGATATTTGTGGCAAATTTCTTGAGAGCTAACACTCCGAGAGACATGCAAAGGTGATAGGGAAGTCCACCCATGAGCTTGGAATCATCAACCAAAGCTTGGAGCTTGTTGGACGTAGATTGAAGCCAAAAATGGAGGAGCCACTGCAGCTCACTGCCGAGAGGAACAGAAGGTACAAGTCAGATTTTTGTTCGTTGCAGCGTCGCTCAACCGATCGATGTGAGTATTCCGTAACTCCCTCATTGTATTCGCACTTATTTTCATTGCTTGAAATGATCTTGGGAAGCTTAGAAAACCCCAACAATTTGGACCATGTAATGCTTCTGTCACATTTCAATGTTGCATTGTGGCCATCTTCTCAGACATGCTGGAACAAAGTATGATGGTTTTCATGGATGATTTCTCTGTGTTTGGAGACTCTTTCAACCACTGTTTGCAAAATCTAGAAAATGTGTTACAAAGGTGCGAAGATTCCAACCTGGTACTCAACTGGGAGAAATGCCACTTTATGGTGCATGAAGGCATTGTCCAGGGACATCGGATCTCACAAAAGGGAATCGAGGTAGACAAAGCAAAGATCGAAACAATTTAAAAATTACCTCCACCAATATTTTTCAAAGGGATTCAGAGTTTTCTCGGACATGCAGGCGTTTACAGGAGATTTATCAAAGACTTCTCAAAAATTACTAAACCTCTGTGCAATCTTCTGGAGAAAGATGTGCCTTTCAACTTCATTAAAGAATGCCAAGAAGCTTTTGAGATCTTAAAACATAAACTGGTTTCTGCCCCCATCATAGTAGCACCGGACTGGACCCTTCCATTTGAGGTGATGTGCGATGCTAGTGATTTTGCTGTAGGTGGAGTTTTGGGACAACGCAAAACAAAAGTTTTCCACATTATTTACTACTCCAGCAAAACTTTGAATGAAGCTCAACTCAACTACACAACCACTGAAAAAGAATTGCTTGCAGCTGTGTTTGCTTTTGATAAATTTCGCTTATATCTGTTCGGTCCTAAAATGGTGGTCTACACAGATCATTTAGCAATCAAATATCTTATCGCAAAGAAAGATGCCAAACCTAGAATGATCTATTGGGTGCTTCTACTGCAAGAATTTGACATGGAGATCCGAGGCAGGAAAGGGATAGAAAACCAAGTGGCAGATCACTTATCGATGCTCGAGAATGGAGAAACAGGTGGCAATTAACTGACAATCAAAGAAACTTTTCTAGATGAACAGTTGTTTGCCATGAAACAGCACGATGTCCCTTGGTATGCTGACTATGTCAACTACATAGTATCGGGAAAATGGCTGTTGGAATGGACACATCAACAACGGAAGAAATTCTTCAAGGAAGTCAAACACTATGTTTGGGATAAGTTGTACATGTTTAAACATTGTGCTGATCAATTACTGAGACGTTGTTTTCCAGAGGAGGAGGTCAATAGTGTCCTGCAGCATTGTCATTCATCACCATGTGGTGGACACTTCAGCGGGAATAAAACTGCAGCCAAAGTTCTACAATCAGGTTTTTTCTGGCCTACTCTGTTTAAATATGCTTACTTATTTGCTCTTCAATGTGACAGGTGCCAGAGAACGGGAAATATTTGGAGGAGAAATGAAGGACTCTGTAAAAAGATTTGGAAGTGGAGATATTTGATGTTTGGGGGATTGATTTTATGGGACCCTTTGTTCCATCATTCGGAAACCTGTACATACTAGTTGCAGTATACTAAGTCTCCAAATGGGTTGAAGCAATAGAACTGCCATCAAATGATTCAAAAGTGGTGATAAAATTCCTTAAAAAGAATATTTTCAATCGCTTCGAAACACCTCGGGCAATTATCTGTGATGGTGGCACACATTTCTGCAACAGATATTTCGATGCAATCCTATCAAAATACGGAGTTACTCATAAAATTGCCACTACTTACCATCCACAGTCAAATGGACATGTTGAAGATTCAAACAGGAGATCAAAAGAATCCTGGAGAGAACCGTTGGATCAACAAGGAGAGACTGGTCTTTAAAATTGGATGACACATTATGGGCCTACAGGACAGCTTATAAAACACCCATTGGTATGTCCCTATATCGAATGGTGTTTGGGAATGCGTGCCATTTGCCAGTAGAGTTTGAACACAAGGCGTACTGCGCACTGAAGAAGCTAAATCTTGATCCACAAGCAGCAGGAGAGAAACGACTCCATCAACTCAACAAATTGGAGGAGTTTCGCATACATGCTTATGAGAATGCCAGATTATGGAAAGAGAAGACTAAGAAATGGCATGATCGAAAAATAGTGCGCAGACATCTGGAACCAAGGCAACAGGTGTTGTTATACAATTCAAGGTTGAAACTTTTCCCTGGAAAGTTGAAATCAAGGTGGTCAGCTCCATTTGTGATTACTCAGGTTTTACCATATGAAGCTGTTGAGTTACTTGATCCCAACACCAACGAAACATTCAAGGTTAACAGCCAGCGTGTCAAGCACTACTGGGGAGAATCATTTGAGTGATAAAAAGAAAGTATCACACTTTCAGATCTAGCCTAACATTTGGGCAGTCATGTCTAGCTGACGACATTAAACTTAGCGCTAGCTGGGAGGCAACCCATATAATTTGTGTATATATTCAGATTTGATGTGTTTTTATGTGTTTAATTTGTGTAGGTAAAGTCACATTTCAGGATGGAAGACGCTCTTGTAAATCTTCACAAGCAATTTCCTTCTCTCCCTCAAAACTCTCTGATGAAAGTTTACAAAGCTCGCTTGGAACGAATGAGACTTCTAATGATCAAAGGTATTCCTAATGATATTCGTTGGATTATTGAAGCACGAGTCTGATTGGCAGGTGAGTCCTCTAACCTTTTGTTTCATATCTACCTGGTTTAGGAAGAAGCACCTATGCTAAAAAGATAAAAGCTAAAAGAATGGGTGTTTGCTATAAATGTGCTCGCATGACATGTAATACTCATTGTCGTTCTTCAAGAATGGTGTCTGATAACCGTGAAGATAAAATTAAATTCATTAGGGATGGCTTGAGTAAAGAGTCTTTAGATGACATGTCTAAGACTCTTGAGACGTATTCCAGTGGATATGTGCATCATGCAATTCACATGTTATATACATAATTCCGAAAAGAAAGACAACAATACAGTCTCAGGAATCTGACTCTAAAATACCTTGTTTGCCAATTTATAAGAAAATTGGATGGGAAGCTTGTCCCTGATGCATAGACGTCATTCAAGCCGTTACTTCTTGTAAATATTATTTTCTCTTTGTATATATCTAATAATTGTGATTAGTTTTGTTATTTTCTTTTATTTTCTCCGACATGATCCAGACTTTTTGACCTTTCACGAAATATTTCTTGTTTAACTAATAATTGTCATTTCGCAAGTACTAGTGCTGTTATTACTCACCCTTTTTCAGGTGTTATAAATTGAACTCATCATTGTACTTTTAAAGGCATCCATATTTGAGAAAGAAACATATAAAAATGGAAGCTACTTTAAGAAGACGAGTTTTAAACATCTGTGTGTTCTGCGGTACAAGTGTTGGCTCTAAGCCAGAGTTTATTGAGGCAGCACAGGAATTGGGTAGATGTAGACAAGGCCATAGAGGTGTGCGACGCTGTTCGGGCTCGCGGCCCGGTTGGGAGTACAGAGTAGCCCGCAGGGGACTAAACCAGAGAATAAATGAGTCGCCACCCAGTGTGAACTGGGAAATGATTTAAGGCCGCACTCACCCCTCGCAAGGGAAAACCTCATACAGTTGGGTTCGGAATGGTCCCTTACTTATACCAATTGTAATAAAAGGATTTATGCGATAGTATAACCAAGTCTTATGCAACACATACAAGATAATTTAATCAACACACAAGTTTGCACACCCATAAACATAAATAAATAAAAAAGGAAGACAAATGCATAATTCCATAGACGTACTAAACAAAGAAGTGCAAAAATGTTAATGAATAATAATAATAATCGAAATGCTAATAATAATGGCAGATAATCCACTGTATAATATAAAAGAAATGATCAAAGAAGCAAACATGCATAAAATATGATGAAATGAGGTATGTTCACTGTATGTGCGTTCGTGTAGCGTTCGGAAACACGTTCGAACAGTAAACAGAATGCATGCATTTGTATAGCGTTCGGAAACACGTTTGAACGGAAATGAGGCAGAATGCATACGTTCGTGTAGCATTTGAGAACGCGTTCGAATGAGATTACCAAAGTGGTATATAAAATGACACAAACATACGCGTGAATGTTTCTCAAGCGGTACGTGGAGTTGTATCCCAAGTACAGACCGTACTACCGTCCATTCGGATTCGGCTACGGAATTTATGTCTGGGTTTCCATCCGATATACCGCGAGAGTCAACACTCAAGCATAAACACGGCATGAGTGCGAAAACGAAAAGTGAAAAATAACAACCAAAAAGATGAATAGCAAAATCAATAGAAGAATGGTGCGGTGAACTGTGGTAAGGTAGCCTTTAGGCATTTTCCTCGAATAGAGGACCTTTGACCTACATGATTAGCTCATGCGCATTAAGTAACAATGCATGAATAAGCAAAGTAATGATATGCAAAATGTAAATAACGGAATAATAAAAGGCACGACAAAACATCGTGGTAAAGGTAGCCTTTAGGCATTTCCCTCGAATAGAGGACCTTTAATCCATATGATTTGCCCATGCGCATCAAGTAACAATGCATGAATAAACAAAGTAATAATACGTAAAAATGAATGACGGAATAATAAAAGAGATGCGACCAAGGCCGACATCTATATGGGACTTCGTATGCCTGACTGAACGTATTCCACATTCAATCAAACATACTTCGTCCGGCGCGGTAAAACATCATGTTAAGGGTAGCCTTTAGGCATTTCCCTCGAATAGTGGACTTTTACCCCACATGATTAGCCCATGCACATCAAGATTAACAATGCATAAACAAACAAAGTGACGACATGCAGAAAGTAAATAATAAAATGATAAAAGAGATGTGACCAAGGCAGACATCTATATGGGACTTCGTATGCCCGACTGAACGTATTCCACATTCAATCAAACATACTTCGTCCGGCGCGGCAAAACATCGTGGTAAAGGTAGCCTTTAGGCATTTCCCTCAAATGGATGACCTTTAACTCAACGTGATTAGCCCATGCTCACTAGATAGCAATGCGTAAATAAATAAAGCAATAACAAGCGAAAAGTAAATAACATAATAATAAAAGAGATGCGACCAAGGCCGACATTTATATGGGACTTCGTACGCCCGACTGAACGTATTCCACATTCAATCAAACATACTTCGTCCGGTGCGACAAAACATCGTGGTAAAGGTAGCCTTTTGACATTTCCCTAGAATAGAGGACCTTTAATCCATCATAATTAGCTCATGCGCACTAGATTAACGGTGCATAAATAAGTAAAGCATACGGAAAGTAAATAATGAAATAATAAAACATAAACAATGAATGAACATAAAATTAAATAATAAAATGAAACATGTGCTTGAAAGTTTCTCAAGTGGCACGTGGAGTTGTATCCCAAGTACAGACCGCACTACCGTCCATTCGGATTCAGCTACAGAATTTACGTATGGGGTTCCATCTTGATATACCGCAAGAGATAGCACGCAATCACTAACCCAACATGGATAAAAATAATAGACGTGAACTATAAAGATGCATGCGAGGAAATAACAGTAAATAATTGAAAAGATAAATAAATAAAATAGCAAAGGGCGCCCTCAGGTCTTACTTTTTAAGTTGCTTCTCGGAAGTGCGTTACACCATCGCCGGAAGGTTTAAAGCTCCGTCACTTTTCTGGTTCACTGGTTCAATATTTTATTCGCTGTTTCCCTGTTTTGAGCTGCTGTTTTCTCTATTTTCTTCACTGTTTTTACTGCTGTTTGGTCCCTATTTTTATACTGTTTTAAGGGTTTTTTTAGGGCTATTTTTGCGTGATTTAGGGGGTGTTTTAAGGGTTATTTTGGCCGTGATTTCTGGGCTAGTTTGGGGTTATTGTTGGACAATTATGACCCATAGCGTCACTATTTGTACAGATCATGGTGTTGTTGTACAAATTAACTATGTGACAAAGAGATTGCACTCTTATCATTTGTGATTAGATCACCTTAGATGTATAAATGATAGGAGGTCCATATGATTAGTTCCTGGATTGAGATGATATGAGACAGTATCAGTCCACGAAGGATTAATCATTAAATATCCCTAGTCGTAGTATTATCGAGACTGGACATCGATAATGCGGAATAGACTAGTATTACACTTGTGCGTGTTATGTGAGATCATAACGGCATAGTTCTCATATATTTGGGTATATGATACTCATGCAAGTGTAATAGGAGGTTGTGTTTTACCGATGGTACGGAAAACAGCTTCGCTCTGGATAGACCCCTCGGAATTCCATTGGTAGTATGACTATGTGTCTATGGAAGTCCGAAATCAGGGTAGGTGTATTTGGTCTTAACCTGAGACTTGCATCGCTAATACTTGCGACAATCGGTATGCTTTAGTTTTGGTCGTCCAGGGCTTTAACAGGTTCTGTGTACGCCTCTGCTGGGTATATCGAGAATCGTAGTGTATTGGGTGTGATGTCAAGACGGAAGTATCACTCCAGTCATAGTGGAGATGATGTCACGTAGGATACGGTACTAGTGCTCTTAAGTACTGCAGTCATCGGGATATTATGACTAGGTCATGTATGTCCGATTATAGAGACTAGTTACCAGACATCCGACATGTGCTTCGTACGGGGCAGACACATTCCAGCCCCAGGCCTAGCACGTGACAATTCGATACTGGATCGCAATACGCAATACTACGTATACTACGCCTGACATAGATTATATATTCCAGTAAGAATATTTCTGGAGAATTGGGTAGGCACGGTGCTTTGCTAGAAGCCAACCATGTCTTGTAAATCAGTAAGCACGTGGTACGAGGTACGCACGTATTCGGATAATCCGATGACCGTATTTACTGCCAACATATCCAGGGATCTCTTGGGTCGCTTCCCAAAGATTCACCGATGACAGTTGATTTAAATTAGAATTAATCTGGGATTAATTAAGAGAGAGAATTAATCTGGGATTAATTAAGATGGAGAAAATTAATCTGGGATAAATTGAGGTATTATTTAATCTGGGATTAAATGTGTTGGAAGAGAGAGAACTCGATTAATTTGGAATTAATCGGTAAAATAAATTTAATAGTTAAATTTGATTTTTCTATTTAATTTATTTGTATTGGCTAAAATTAATATATCGGATATATTAATATGAATTGGATTTCATTACGAAATTAAAGTTGGACTTTAATACGAACGAACGAATTAATTTAGAATTAATTCGTAGACGACGTTCGTAATATATTTGCGAGGAATCATTATTTAATTAAATTAGATTTAATTTTTTAGCGACGAAAGTTCGTTTAATTGGATTAAACGGAACCGAGCCGCGGCAAATGTTCGTAGAGATATTTGAATTTTGAATTCAAATGTGGGGCCCACTTTAATGTGGTAGTTGGGAGGGTAGTTGGCATTTATGCCAAAACCACTTACTTTCCAACCACTTGGTTTAGGTGAAACCAAATTACCCCAACTACATGGTTTTGGGTAAAAGGGTAAAACCCTTTAACAAAACCAAAAGGCCTTCTCTCTCTCTTCACTCAACACAACACTTGGAACAAGTTGGAAACCCTAAAATCCTCTACCATGGGCGTGAGCATGCTTCTCCTTTCTCTTTGATTTTGTGGCAAAATCAAGTTAGCTAGCACTTGGAGAAATCAACTAAGGTGATAGGGAAACTACTTCAAGAGTTGGAATCATCACTTAAAGCTTGGATCTTGGAGATCTCTTCTCAAAATTTAAAAGCTCAAATCCGTTCATTGGAAGTATATTCCGCAACTTATTTTGAATTTATGAACACCTTTACATGCTTATTAGATCATTGGCATGTTCTAGGAACACTAACAATGGTATCAAGAGCCAATTTTAAGCATGAAATTTTAGGGTTCATGAACTAAAATTTGGGGCTTTTGTGTTTTGAGCATGATTCTTTCAAATTGATGCTTTGAGCATGCTTAGAATATGTTAACTTAGAGTTGTGCATGATTAGATTTGAAACAAATCAAAAGAATCAAAAATTAAAAAAATCTTAGTGAGGCCGAAAGTTGCAGTGCATGGACTGCAGTTTTTTGATTTTTTGTAACATGAAATGATGTGTTTTAAATGCATGTTTAAATGTTGATTGTTGGTTTGATTGGATTAGAATCAAAGTCAATAATGTTTATGTTAAATCAAAGAGCATGTTGAGCATGAAATGATGATTTTAGGATTCAATTTGTGTTAAGCATGAAATGATGTATTTTGGCTTCAATTTGTGTTGAGCATGAATTGATGGATTAAGCATGATTAATTAAGTTAATTGGTATTTTGGAAATATTGAGTTTAATTAATTAATCATGGCTAATACACTTTAATTAAAATAATTGTGATATTTGGAATATTATAATTATGTTAATAAGCCTTTAATTATAAATTGGGCTAAAAGTGTGTATTTGGGCTTAATGGGCTTGGTTTGACTAAGTTTGGTTTTGGACTTTTGGATTGGATCCAATTGGGCCCAAAACCAATTCCATAAAGTCCAAATACATCACTTGGCCCTTTAAAGAATTTAATTGGGCCTAATGGGCCTAAATTGATTTGTTGGCAATAGGGTGATTCCTATTGGGCCTTGGCATTTTGGATTTGATCCATTATGGCCAAAGCCCATGCCTTAAGAATTAATTAAAAGCCCATTGGACTTTAATTAAATAGACATTGGATGTTATTGGGCCTTTGAGACCCATTAAGATTGGATTTGGAATCCAAGTCTTTAAGGCTTATAAGTAAGTGTATATATTTAATTTGGAATTAGTATTGAATACAAATAAATTGGATTAAAGTTGTAGTTCAATATAATTCAAGAATACTTACTTTGAGTATTTATTCTTAAACGAGTTTGACTCACGCAAATCAAATCGTTGTATGAACATTATATGGTCATTAATTCAAAGATTAATTAATTGGATTAGATTGATTGAATAACATGATTTGTATGAATACATGAATGTGTTGTATGAATAATGTATATCGGATGGATATTAGAAGGGCAATGGCAGTTTTGGAAATTGTTGTAATAAGTTTAGAATTTATTAAATTGGACCTACGTGTCCAGCCTTTTATCTCCTCTCTCATTGTATTTCTCTTCTCACCTATTCCCCTCAATGTAAATGAGGTTTCTTTATTGTATTATGTAATTGGGTAGAAGTTAGAATAGTTCTAGCCGGGGAGAGGAAAGGGAGTGATTTGTTCTAGGAACAATTTGTGAGATATCCATCCGCATATCATTATTAATTTATTTATTTATACGCGCTTTATTATGTATTTAGAATGCATGTTTAAGGGTGTATGATGATGAGACCTTAACAAAGATAATAAATTGGTTGCCAATTTGCACGCGAAAAACCCTCAAATCATATTAAGTTTTTTCCTTCCGTTGAGTGATTCTTACTCAAGATCCAAAGTTGGCATTGGTTTGTTGGCCAAAGTCAAGACCTTTGTCAATTGCGGATGTGTTTGAATCATGAGAGTTTTGTTCTATATCGGTGTCTTGTCCAAGTTGTGATTTGTTGGCCAAAGTCAAGATCACTTCTTGTCCATCGACATTGATTACGAAGCTTTCCATGTCAATGGGTTCCGCTTAACTGGGATCATTAAGTTTGTTGTGCCAAAGCCAAGGCTTAGTTGATTCAGAGGAAAAAGGTTAGGTAATATATTTGATATATTGGCATATATAAGATATATGTTTCGGACTTGGATGTCCACCTACTGGATCTAGGAATTGGATGAGATCCAATTGATCTTAGAGATCTACCTAGTTAAGTATCATACAATTTGTTGGCCAAAGTCAAGATTGTGTGTTATTTAACGGGATCCTAGCCCACTAGGAAACTAGGTTTCCCGAGTACTCGACAGAGGGTTAGAGGCTCGCCGAAAAATAGTGGGAGGCAAGAATTAAATTTGCAATATTCGTTTAGATACTTGCCATACGCGCTCAATCAAATACCATTCGTCAAATAAATTAAATGTTAGTTGGACTAATATTTAATAGTTGTTTTAATTTAACAGTTAGACTGTATTCAAACTACTTCATTTATAGTTGATTATATAATTGGATTATAGTAATCAATATATTTGGATTTTACCAATCATTTATAATGATTATATTATTGGATTATAGTAATCAATATATTTGATTTTAACCAATAAAATTGTAATAAGTTATATAGTTAGACTATAGTAATCATTACATTAGATTGTACCTGAAATCGTTGATTAAATAGTTGGACTATTAGAATCAAGATTAAATTGAAAGATTAGTGTTTAAAACATTATCCTAGGAAAATGTGTTTAGACGACTTTAATTTTCAAATTGGGAATAAAATTTCAGGATGGTCCTGGAAACTAATAAGTTACTTTATTTGATAAAATAACATATTAGGCCTAAGCCCAGAGTTAAGTAAATAGTAGAGCATGATCTTTGGAAGATTCATGTGATGATAACTTTAATGCTTAATTCATTATGCTTGTGATAATGACTCCTTAATTTTAATCAGAAGTAAGGATTAGATCCTTAAGGTATGATAATGAAATTGAAGGATCTTCATAGATCTTTTCTTAGATCTTAGAAGTATTGAATTGCAATAAACAACTCTTGGAGAGTTAATGACTATTCTCAAGGAGACCAAAGTCAAAGTTTGCAATAAGGCAAGAAGCGCAAGGCGCACCCTACTTCGATATTCTAGAAGGCCAAGGCTTGGCCAAAGACTTCTGGAATATGAAAAGGGCAAAGGCAAAATCATTATAATCTTCTAGGAAGATAAAGGACATATCCCAAGATGTCTGCCTAAATTGTGGCAAACGGGGTCATTGAAGCATGACTGCCGTATGGACAAAGCAGACATGAAGGAATTGAAGACGAGCAAGGCTCTGACTTCAAATATGTTTGTCATAAATATGTTCACTACTAGTATTAAAATTGGATTTTAAATACTTAGTGTGATACATAAATATGCATTGATGTGCAGAATCTGCTGTGAGCATGATACTGACTTCAGATGAGATTAATCTGTGAATCGGAAACGGGACGACAGTCGCTGTTTCAACCGCAGATACCTAAGTTTAGGAACTACCATTTGGGTGTGTACTTAAATTAGGAAACTGTTATAATGTAACTAGTTTGACTAGAAACATTATCTCTATATCGAGTATAACTCGTTGCGAGTATACCTTTATATTCTAGAACACTAAAGTGTTTTATTTTATAAAGATGATATTGAGATAAACACATTATATGTGAATAACAGTATTTATATTTTGAATATAAATAAATCTCAAACATATAATATGACGAACAAATAGCTCAAACTGATTTGATCAGATTAGACTTATTTGTGGCAGTGTTGTCTTGGGACACATTAAACAAGACTCGTATATCCACACTTTTGAAGTGTGGATACTAGGACGGATTTGATTCCATTCAAATGATGTCTACGAATCTAGTTCATTAGGTAAAGTACCTAAAATACCTTTTACTTGGTAAAAGTGTAAGTGCCACCGATCTATTAGCCCTTGTTCATAGTGACGTAAGTGGGCCCATGTCTAGCTAGGCTAGAGGTGGATATGAATATTTCGTGACCTTTACGGATGTGGCATCGCGTTATGGTTGTGTTTCTTTTGAAGAACACAAATCGGAAACTTTTAGAGTTTCGACACGAAATAGACGAATAGATCGGCTAAAGTATTAAAACATCACGGTTTGACCATGATGAAAATACTTAAGCAATAAGTTTCTCAATACTTGAAAGAGTATAGTATTCTTTCAATGAGGACTCCTCCCGGAACACGTCAGTTTGACGGTGTGTCCGAACGGAGAAACCAAATTTTGTTAGACATGATAAGGTTAATCATGAGTCGCTCTGAGCTACCATTTTCCTTCAAAGGGATAAGCATTTAACAGTGCAATACTTATTTTGAATAAGGTTCCATGAAAATCTGTTTGACAGATTTCATATTGGATATGAACAGGAAAGAAGCAGGGCTTTCTCGCTCCTGATGATTTGGGAATGCTAGGCATATGTTTGGATGATACCAAACTAGAACCCAAATTGGAGAAGTGCCTAATTGTAGGTTGTCCTAAGGAAACCAAAGTATAGTACTTATACATCTCACATGAGAACAATGTAATTGTTGCTCACCATGCATTTTTCCTAAGAGGAATACCGATATGTAGTGGTAAGTGGGAGGATAGTAAAACTCGATGAAAATCGGAGTAATACTGTTCAAGGCACCTAGTCCTTAATGGAACACAAACAGTTCATCAAGGATAAAACTGTACCAGTAATCTTTGAATACACAAGATTCGCGTAGGTCGGAGAGAGTCAGAAAACAACCTGGGGTATGGGTTTCTGATCTCACCTCATAAAGATGTCAATCTTATTGAGGAATACAAACTGACTACGTGTGAGGAAGTGATACAAGGTATCGACTCCCTATTATGGCAAAGTGCCATGAGTCCGAAATGGATTCCATGTATAACAACTATGTTTAGACACTAGTTGTTGTACCGCAAGGCATTATGCCTATTGGTACTATATAAGTCTTCAAGGAAGACATACATGGATGGCAACAAACCAACGTACTAAGCTAGGCTTGTAGCGAAAAGGTATCGTTATCAACATTGTGTTGATTACAATGAAACCTTTTACATGTTTCCATGGATAAAATCCATTTGGATAATGCTTGCTAACGCTGCATGTTTCATTCATGAAATATAATAGCTGAACGTCAAAATCGCTTTCCTTAAACGGAAACCTTTTTAGAGGATGTTTATAACATCCTGACGGTTTTATCGTACCAAAACTAGCAAATAAGATTTGCAGGTTATTCGATCCATGTTTGGATTGAAGCAAGCATTAAGTTCTTGGAATTATCATTTTGATGTAATCATAATAGTGTATGATTTGATTCAAAACGAATATGATTCTTGTGTATATAAGGAGGTTAGTGGGAGCGCACTGACAATGATGTCCTAAATAATAATGATATATCATTTCTTGGAAATGATATTCCCATATTACAATCGGTGAAAGCTTGGCTTTCATGAAAATTCTCCGTAGAATTCTTGGGAGAAACAACCTTATTCTAGGAATAAAGATCTACTGGGATAGATTTAAAAGTTGTTAACACTCTCTGAGAACTCGTACATTGAAAAATGTACGTGACCTGGTGTCTCATACGCTTTGAGCATATGGAGTCACAAACAGGTCAATCCAAGTGATAGTCACTGGATTGATATTAAGAACATCCGTTAGTATCTTAGAGAACTAAGGATGATGTCTTAAACTATGGAGAAGAAGAACTTGAAGTGACTGAGATCACTGCTGCAAGCTTCCTAACCGATAAAACAACGGTACTATACAGTTTGAATAACGGAACAGTGAGCTGGAAATCTTCCAAGCAAGATAATGTTACCGAATAAACAACAAATGCGGGTTATTGCTGCGGCTGAGGCAGCAATAGAAGCCATCTGGGTCATTAACAAATCTAATTAGATTAGATATAGTTCTGTTAGCAGCTGAGCTAGGCTACAGCGCAGACTAAAGAATTAATGGTCTCATCAACGATCCAGATATATACTTCGACTATTCATCTGATTCGTTCGGATCATACATCGTGGCGATGTGATGATCGAATAAATGCATCAGACGATAATAATACAAATCCGCTGACGAAAGCTTTTCCTCAGCAGTTTGAGCGAACCGTACATAGTTCGGGTGTAAGACACTCGAGTGACTGGCTATAGGCCAAGTGGGAGATTGTTGGACAATTATGACCCATAGCGTCACTATTTGTACAGATCATGGTGTTGTTGTACAAATTAACTATGTGACAAAGAGATTGCACTCTTATCATTGTGATTAGATCACCTAGATGTATAAATGATAGGAGGTCCATATGATTAGTTCCTGGATTGAGATGATATGAGACAGTATCAGTCCACGAAGGATTAATCATTAAATATCCCTAGTCGTAGTATTATCGAGACTGGACATCGATAATGCGGAATAGACTAGTATTACACTTGTGCGTGTTATGTGAGATCATAACGGCATAGTTCTCATATATTTGGGTATAGGATACTCATGCAAGTGTAATAGGAGGTTGTGTTTTACCGATGGTACGGAAAACAGCTTCGCTCTGGATAGACCCCTCGGAATTCCATTGGTAGTATGACTATGTGTCTATGGAAGTCCGAAATCAGGGTAGGTGTATTTGGTCTTAACCTGAGACTTGCATCGCTAATACTTGCGACAATCGGTATGCTTTAGTTTTGGTCGTCCAGGGCTTTAACAGGTTCTGTGTACGCCTCTGCTGGGTATATCGAGAATCGTAGTGTATTGGGTGTGATGTCAAGACGGAAGTATCACTCCAGTCATAGTGGAGATGATGTCACGTAGGATACGGTACTAGTGCTCTTAAGTACTGCAGTAGTTATCGGGATATATATGACTAGTTCATGTATGTCATATTATAGAGACTAGTTACCAGACATCCGACATGTGCTTCGTACGGGGCAGACACATTCCAGCCCCAGGCCTAGCACGTGACAATCTGATACTGGATCGCAATACGCAATACTACGTATACTACGCCTGACATAGATTATATATTCCAGTAAGAATATTTCTGGAGAATTGGGTAGGCACGGTGCTTTGCTAGAAGCCAACCATGTCTTGTAAATCGGTAAGCACGTGGTACGAGGTACGCACGTATTCGGATAATCCGATGACCGTATTTACTGCCAACATATCCAGGGATCTCTTGGGTCGCTTCCCAAAGATTCACTGATGACAGTTGATTTAAATTAGAATTAATCTGGGATTAATTAAGAGAGAGAATTAATCTGGGATTAATTAAGATGGAGAAAATTAATCTTGGATTAATTGAGGTATTATTTAATCTGGGATTAAATGTGTTCAGAAGAGAGAGAACTCGATTAATTTGGAATTAATCGGTAAAATAAATTTAATGTTAAATTTGATTTTTCTATTTAATTTATTCGTATGGCTAAAATTAATATATCGGATATATTAATATGAATTGGATTTCATTACAAAATTAAAGTTGGACTTTAATACGAACGAACGAATTAATTTAGAATTAATTTGTAGACGACGTTCGTAATATATTTGCGAGGAATCATTATTTAATTAAATTAGATTTAATTATTTAGCGACGAAAGTTCGTTTAATTGGATTAAACGGAACCGAGCCGCGGCAAATGTTCGTAGAGATATTTGAATTTTGAATTCAAATGTGGGGCCCACTTTAATGTGGTAGTTGGGAGGGTAGTTGGCATTTATGCCAAAACCACTTACTTTCCAACCACTTGGTTTAGGTGAAACCAAATTACCCCAACTACATGGTTTTGGGTAAAAGGGTAAAACCCTTTAACAAAACCAAAAGGCCTTCTCTCTCTCTTCACTCAACACAACACTTGGAACAAGTTGAAAACCCTAAAATCCTCTACCATGGGCGTGAGCTTGCTTCTCTTTCTCTTTGATTTTGTGCAAAATCAACAAGCTAGCACTTGGAGAAATCAACTAAGGTGATAGGGAAACTACTTCAAGAGTTGGAATCATCACTTAAAGCTTGGATCTTGGAGATCTCTTCTCAAAATTTAAAAGCTCAAATCCGTTCATTGTAAGTATATTCCGCAACTTATTTTGAATTTATGAACACCTTTACATGCTTATTAGATCCTTGGCATGTTCTAGGAACACTAACAGTTATCTGGCCACTATTTTGGACATGGTAAAGGGGCAGTTTTGTAGTGACTTCTTGTGGATTTGTTTACATGTTTACTGGGTTATTTGTTTAGTCTGCTTAGTTGGTTGGTGAGGTGAGAGGGCTAAGTTTAGGGTTTCTTGGGCTGTTGTGTTGTGTGCGTGAGATGAAGTGGCTAAGAGTGAGTCGGTCAGTGCGCTGCTTGCGTTTGTTCGGTTAGTGGGTTGAGTGGCTGTGTGTTTATTGTTCTTTTATTTTGTGGGTTATTTGTTGGCTAGGTCTCTTGGCTTTTGTTGTCGTGGACATGAGGGCTGCCTTATCGAGTGGAGAGAAGAGAGATCATGCGAGAGCCAAAATGGTTTATGTCTTGTGTCTTTGTTTGTCACAGTTTGATGGGGGCACGTGAAGGTAGTTTGTAATGAGAGAGAGAGCCGAATGCATGTGGCTTAGTCGGTGGAGTCATGCATTTTGTTGATTACGTGTTGTAGGGTTTCCTTTGATTATTGGCGATAGAGGAGAGAGATGAGTGGAGAGGGATGCAAGGGGTTTATCTTTTTTGGGTGATGCCGTGAGGAGTGAGAGAGCCAAGGAAGAGGAATAGAGTTTGGTTTATTTTCATTTTTATAAGAGTGGGCTAGGGTTTCCTTGCAAGGGATTTTTAAAACAATGAAACAAAAATCATGCAATAAAAGGATGTGTTTGTTTAAGGAAAGGATATTTTTATTTTTGGTGGGGGAATTTCTTTAATTTGGGAGGTGATTTATTTAAATTAGGAAGGGGATTTGCTTGGATTTGATTGGATTTGTGACATGTGTTTAATGTGTTCAATATTTTTGGATTGGGCTTTGGTGGGCCTTGGGCGTGTGGCTTGGTTCTTTGGTGGGCTTGGGCGTGTGGCTTGGTGTTATGGGCTTAGGCGTGTGGCTTGGTGTGGGTTGCAGGGATTTTGGGCCGGGGCTTCAATTTTAAAACAGGGATTAATCGAGAGAACCCAAGGCCAAACAAACTAATTAAATTGGTGATGATGTATTTATTTCTTGAATTTCACCTTCCGACGTCCGTTTCCCGCGACTTCCGCAACTTATCGGGTAGTGCCTACATACGAGGCTCATCATTGGGCTTTATGAAAAAATGCAGTGTCTACAGTCGCCCCCACTTTGATGGGACTTGTGCAGTGTGTGACAGTGACAATCCTATCAATGTTATGCATGAATTTTTACTTACCTGGCTCGCCAGCTGTTGCCCAACTTACCTGTTGTTTTGAGACGCTTCAAACTAAGTTGATTTGGTGACGAGGTGTTTGACCCCTGGTTCATTCCCGAACTGTTACTTGATGAAAAGATGGTTCATTACCGAAGCATTACTGAGTTGAGGTGGTTCATTCCCGAACTGTTACTTGATGAGAGGTGGTTCATTCCCGAACCGTTACTTGATGAGAGATGGCCCATTTTTGAACAGTTACTTGATGAGAGATTGATGGCGAGGCGCTGTGACCCCTGGGTCTTATTCCCGAACCACCGAGTGGGTCTTGTTCCCGAACTGAGTTGTGGGTCTTGTTCCCAATTTGAGTTGTGGGTCTTGTTCCCAATTTGAGTTGTGGGTCTTGTTCCCAATTTGAGTTGAGGGTCTTGTTCCCAATTTGAGTTGTGGGTTTTGTTCCCAATTTGAGTTAAGGGTCTTGTTCTCGAACTGAGTTGTGGGTCTTGTTCCCGAATTGAATTGTGGGTCTTGTTCCCGATTTGAGTTGTGGGTCTTGTTCCCAATTTGAGTTGTGGGTTTTGTTCCCATTTTGAGTTGTGGATCTTGTTCCCAATTTGAGTTGTGGGTTTTATTCCCATTTTGAGTTGAAGGTCTCGTTCCCGAACTGAGTTGTGGGTCTTGTTCCCGAATTGAATTGTGGGTCTTGTTCCCGATTTGAGTTGTGGGTCTTGTTCCCGATTTGAGTTGTGGGTCTTGTCCCCAATTTGAGTTGTGGGTCTTGTTCCCAATTTGAGTTGTGGGTTTTGTTCCCATTTTGAGTTGTGGGTCTTGTTCCGGAACTGTTTGTCTTTGCCGCTTTTCTTCAAAACCTGTGAAAAAAAACAAGATAAAGATTGCGTGCATGTGACATGTATGCATGTATGCATGGATATATTTCCTATTCTGATGGGTTAGGCCTTTCTTGTGCTTCTTTTGGTGTCTTTCACCTACTAATGCCTCTGGTCGCCCCCAGGCCTGCTTACAATTTCCTTCTGTCAATTCTATTCCACTTCTCACTTGCAATTGAAGTTCCCTCGAGGTTTTCACATGTACCAAGATTAAATGCATTTGTCTTTGTCGAATTAATGTCAAATACACTCATGTCACGCATGATGATGCAAACCGAAAAGATTCGAACAAGTAAGCAAAACAATGTCTTTATGACTAATAAATGCAGGATTACTAAAATAAATGTCTTTGTCATCTGCAGCCTCGTCTTCTTCAGTCTTCTTGGTTTCTTTGAACGTCAGATTTTCCGACTGCAGTAGCTCTTCTTTCTATTCATTCTTCTCTTTGTCACTGCTCAAGAGGTTTTCCCAGGAATCTATCATCTGCCCCGTTTCATCTTCTCTGCTGCTGCCCCATATCTCCATGTAAGAGGCTTGGTGGTCTACGGTTTGGAGGACAAGGCTTTCGGGTAGGCCGGAACTAATCATGTAGGTAGGTGGTGGAACATAGTGGTAGTTGGGTAGATGGTTTCTGTGTGTGTTGGGTTGTTCTTTTTCTGGGTCGGGTATTTTATGGGCGTCAATGAGGTTTTGGATCTCATGCCGAATGCGGGTGCAGTTTTCCGTTTCATGGCTTTTCTGCTGGTGGAAGTGGCAGTATTGGTTTAAGTCGAAGTAGTATGGCACAGGGTTTGGAATTGGTGTAGGTTCTAAAGGTTTCATGGTCATTGTCCTTTCAGCTTCTCAAGCACCTTTGACATAGGCTTACTAAGGTTAGAAAATCGCCTGTTTCTGATGGCGGAAACTTCAGCAGAAGCGGGCTTGGTCTCGGAATGCCCCTCAATAGTCCTTCTATTCTGGCTGTAAAACTTTCGATTCTCGGCTTCCTCTTCCTCGATATCCATGACAGTTTCTCTTAATTGCCGAAAGTCACTAATCATGGAGGTCATCCTCCGCAGCTTTTTGTAAATAGATGGCTTAGTACCCTTGATGATCATCTTGATCTGGTCCTTCTCAGAGGGCCGAGTATGCATTTTCAAGAGTTGGCTTCTCCAGCGATCTACATAGTCCTTGAAGCTTTCCTCCGGCTCCTATTTAGTATTCTCCAAGTCACGGAGCGACAAGTCAATTTCCAAGTCTGTGACATACTGATTCAGAAAGGCTTCTGCTAATGCCCTCCAATCATCTTTGACATTTCTCTCCAGGCCGTGATACCATACTACAGGTTCCCCCTCTAGTAACATCCCGAACATCTTCTGAACCTGATGCTTCGACAGACCCACCGAACTCATCACAGAAATATACTATTGAAGATAGACCCTCGGATCCCCATTCCCGTTGAACTTGGCTATGTCGGGCATCTTGAACTACGAAGGCAGCTGCTCTTCGAAAGTCATCGCATCGTAGTCTAGCAAATCTTCATGTTTACCCTTTAGCTTGCGGGTAACTGGCTCTATCTGATCCCTGAGTTTCTGCAATTCTGCCTGAGACCCGGCTACCTTTTCCATGGCATACTCTGCCATGTCATCATCAAAAGTAGGGATCTCATCACTCACCCTATTCGGAGGCTCCTCACACCTGACATTCTCATTGTTTTATATTCCCCCTGTGCGGGGCACTGCCAGATTGGCTACGGCTGTGGCTAAAGCTTGCAACTGCTCAGTAATCTTAGTGATGTTGGTCTCTAATTGATCCATCCGGGAAACCTCATTATCTAACTCACTCATGTTTGCTAACTTTTTTTTAATGAGTCTTCCTTCTTCTCTAACCCAACGGATATCTATTATGGCTTTTAAAACTATGAGTTAGCATGATGCATGTATGCATGCAATGCATGAGATATATAAGATGTATGTGGTTATCAAAACGTAACATATCCTTCCGACCTTATTTCTCCCACACTCGTGGTAAGTCTATTTTTGGGTTCTAAGTATGGCTTATTTTATGCACCGATGCAAGGTACACAAAATCGCTCTCTCATATGCTACGGGGTGAACTTTGGCCGCTTCTGTCCCTTTCCATCTGTAAAAGACAAAGACCGCCCATTTACAACATAGACTAAGTCGATTATGGGATCATGTCATTGTCTAGAAACGACGAATTGAGCTTTCAGCAACCGCGGTCATGGGGATGAACTTAGAGGTATCCAACAGTATACAAATATGTCATAACAAGGCTTATCCTTTTTGGATGAAAGCCAGTGTAGATATCGAACTCATGCTTCTAGCATATTTGGATCATGTTTGGATTTTCTAAGCCCATCAAGGTTTTCATACAAGTTGGCCCATTATCATTTCAAAGCATTCAATCATATTATTGCGAGGTGTAAACTTGTCCCAGTTGAAAAAGGCCCAACAGGTTTACACTTTTGCAATAATGTGGATAAACAACTTCAAATGATATGGGGCCCAAACACAAAGTGGCCCATCGACATTTTAGAAGCTTTTGGCCCAATCGTCATAAGGCATAAACTCGTCCCAGTTTAAATGGCCCAACAAGTTCACATCTCATGACAAGAATTCCAAATGAATCGAAATGATGATGGTCCCAAACACAAGCATAAATGGTGGCTTCTATAGGTCATATAAATATGGTTCTCATGTAGTTTTATGGGAGTATTGATAAAGGCTCTCGCCGGTGAAGGGTTGCCCACAATTAGGTCTCCCCACTCAAGGGTTCGAGCGACCAAGTGAGTGCACCTTTTTTATACCCTAAGGTACGTGCCAACGAGTGATGATACCATATAACGATCCGCCGCTTCGAGCGAAAACGACTTCATGATGCATGAATAACTGTCAAATGGATTCCTTTATTGAAAATTCCCCAGAGGGATGGTGGAGCGAACTCTCTTAAATACCCTTACCTCTTAGGCTCTTATCTCCTTGGAGACAGGAAAAAACAATAGATCCTCCAAATTAGTCCATCACTTTAAATATGCCTTAAGGTAAGCTTTGAGTAAATGATTATCTAGATGTCTTCATAGTTTTTCCTTTTGGCTATAAAAAGGTAGTGAGTGAAGGAAGACACCAAATCATTATCTAACTCTAATAATACCTTTGGTTAAATCAACTTTAGTTTGGAAAGTTTTATCAACCCCTTGGTCCCAACCCACTTGTAGACAAGGTTAACTAAACCAAAAAATCACAAACATTAAAAGACATTATTTCGGGGCCGATTCTCTATCCCCAGTAGAGTCGCCAGACTGTAGACAAGGCCACAGAGGAGTACGACACTGTCCGGGCTCGCGGCCCGGTTGGGAGTACGGAGTAGCCCGCGGGGGACTAAACCAGAGAATAAATGAGTCGCCACCCAGTGTGAACTGGGAAATGATTTAAGGCCGCACTCACCCCTCGTAAGGGAAGACCTCAAACCATTGGGTTCAGAATGGTCCCTTACTTATGCCAATTGTAATGAAAGGATTTATGCGATAGTATAACCAAGTCTTATGCAACACATACAAGATAATTTAATCAACACACAAGTTTGCACACCCATAAACGTAAATAAATAAAAAAAAATGAAGACAAATGCATAATTCCATAGACGTATTAAACAAAGAAGTGCAAAAATGTTAATAAAAATAATAATCGAAATGCTAATAATAATGGCAGATAATCCAGTGCATAATATAAAAGAAATGATCAAAGAAGCAAACATGCATAAAATATGATGAAATGAGGTATGTTCATTGTATGTGCGTTCGTGTAGCGTTCGAAAATGCATTCGAACGGTAAACAGAATGCATGCGTTCGTATAGGGTTCGGAAACACGTTCGAACGAAAATGAGGCAGAATGCATACGTTCCTGTAGCGTTTGAGAACGCGTTCGAACGAGATTACCAAAGTGGTATCTAAAATGACACAAACACACGCGTGAATGTTTCTCAAGCGGTACGTAGAGTTGTATCCCAAGTACAGACTGCACTACCGTCCATTCGGATTCGGCTACGGAATTTATGTCTGGGTTTCCATCCGATATACCACGAGAGGCAATACTCAAGGATAAACACGGCATGAGTGCGAAAACGAAAAGTGAAAAATAACAACCAAAAAAAAGGAATAGTGAAATCAATAGAAGAAGGGCGTGGTGAACTGTGGTAAGGTAGCCTTTAGGCATTTCCATCGAATAGATGACCTTTGACCCACATGATTAGCCCATGCGCATTAAGTAACAATGCATGAATAAGGAAAGTAATGATATGCAAAAGGTAAATAACGGAATAATAAAAGGCGCGGCAAAACATCGTGGTAAAGGTAGCCTTTAGGTATTTCCCTTGAATAGAGGACCTTTAATCCACATGATTTGCCCATGCGCATCAAGTAACAATGTATGAATAAACAAAGTAATAATACGCAAAATTGAATGACGGAATAATAAAAAAGATGCGACCAAGGCCGACATCTATATGGGACTTCGTATGTCTGACTGAACGTATTCCACATTCAATCAAACATACTTCGTCCGGCGTGGCAAAACATCGTGGTAAGGGTAGCCTTTAGGCATTTCCCTCGAATAGAGGACCTTTACCTCACATGATTAGCCCATGCGCATCAAGATTAACAATGCATAAATAAACAAAGCAACAACATGCGGAAAGTAAATAACGAAATAATAAAAGAGATGCGACCAAGGCCGACATCTATATGGGACTTCGTATGCCCGACTGAACGTATTCAACATTCAATCAAACATACTTCGTCCGGCTTGGCAAAACATCGTGGTAAAGGTAGCCTTTAGGCATTTCCCTTAAATGGAGGACCTTTAACTCAACGTGATTAGCCCATGCGCACTAGATAGCAATGAGTAAATAAATAAAGCAATAACAAGCGAAAACTAAATAACATAATAATAAAATAGATGCGACCAAGGCCGACATCTATATGGGACTTCGTACGCCCGACTGAACGTATTCAACATTCAATCAAACATATTTCGTCTGGCGCGACAAATCATCGTGGTAAATGTAGCCTTTTGGCATTTCCCTCGAATAGAGGACCTTTAATCCATCATGATTAGCCCATGCGCACTAGATTAACACTGCATAAATAAGTAAAGCATACAGAAAGTAAATAACGAAATAATAAAACATAAACACTGAATGAACACAAAATTAAATAACAAAATGAAACATGTGCTTGAATGTTTCTCAAGTGGCACGTGGAGTTGTATCCCAAGTACAGACCACACTACCATCCATTCGGATTCGGCTACGAAATTTACGTCTGGGTTTCTATCCGATATACCGCAAGAGATAGCACGCAATCACTAACCCAACATGGATAAAATAAATAGACGTGAACTATAAAGATGCATGCGAGGAAATAACAATAAATAATTGAAAAGATAAATAAATAAAATAGCAAAGGGCGCCCTCAGGTCTTACCTTTTAAGTTGCTTCTCGGAAGTGCTTTACACCATCGCCGGAAGGGTTAAAGCTCTGTCACTTTTCTGGTTCACTGGTTCAATATTTTATTCGATGTTTCGCTATTTTGAGCTGCCGTTTTCTCTATTTTCTTCACTGTTTTTGCTGTTGTTTGGTCCCTATTTTTATATTGTTTTAAGGGTTTTTTTAGGGCTGTTTTTGGGTGATTCAGGGGGTGTTTTAAAGGTCTATTTTGGCGTGATTTCTTGGCTGGTTTTGGGGTTATCTGGCCACTATTTTGGAAATGGTAAAGGGGCAGTTTTTTAGTGACTTCTTGTGGATATGTTTACGTGTTTACTGGGTTATTTGTTTAGTCTGTTTAGTCGGTTGGTGGGGTGAGAGGGTTGCGTTTAGGGTTTCTTGGGTTGTTGTGCTGTGTGCGTGAGATGAAGTGGCTGAGAGTGAGTCGGTCAGTGAGGCTGCTTGCGTTTTTTCGGTTAGTGGGTTGAGTGGCTGCGTGTTTATTGTTCTTTTATTTTTTAGGTTATTTATTGGCTAGGTCTCTTGGCTTTTGTTGTCGTGGATGTAAGGGCTGCCTTACCGAGTGGAGAGAAGAGAGATCATGCGAGAGCCAAGATGGTTTGTGTCTTGTGTATTTGTTTATCACGGTTTGATAGGGGAACGTGAAGGTAGTTTGTAATGAGAGAGAGAGGCGAATGCAGGTGGCTTAGTCGGTTGAGTCATGCATTTTGTTGATTACGTGATGCAGGGTTTCCTTTTGATTATTGGCGAGAGAGAAGAGAGATGAGTGGATAGGGATGCAAGGGGTTTATCTTTTTTGGGTGATGTCGTGAGGAGTGAGAAAGCTAGGGTTTGGTTTATGTTCTTTTTTATAAGAGTGGGCTAGGGTTTTCTTGCATGGGATTTTTAAAACAAGGAAACAAAAATCATGCAATAAAATGATGTGTTTGTTTAAGGAAATGATATTTGTATTTTTGGTGGGGGAATTTATTTAATTTGGGAGGTGATTTATTTAAATTAGGAATGGGATTTTCTTGGATTTTATTGGATTTTATTGGATTTGTGAAATGTGTTTAATGTGTTCAATATTTTTGGATTGGGCTTTGGTGGGCCTTGGGCATGTGGCTTGGTTCTTTGGTGGGCTTGGGCGTGTGGCTTGGTATGGGTTGCGGGGATTTTAGGCCGAGGCTTAAATTTTAAAACAAGGATTAATCGAGCAAATCCTAGGCCAAACAAATGAATTAAATTGGTGTTGATGTATTTATTTCTTGAATTTCCCCTTCCGACGTCCATTTCCCGCGACTTTCGTAACTTATCGAGTAGTTCCTACATACGAGGCTCATCATTGGGCTTTGTGTAAAAATGCAGTGTCTACAGTAGAGTCATAGCTGAAAGGAATATGCACCTAGTATATGGCGATTGCAATCTTGGACTATTAGGGGTCGTTCAAGGGCTGTACAGGAAGGAGGCAGTCAAGTCTTGGTAATTATCCCAAAACCTTTAGCGGAGGCGAATCTTATAGGACCATCAAATGGAGAGGAACTGATCGTGCCAGGTATGTCTGAACGACAAGTTGAAATGATTAATCGTGCTGATGCTTTTATTGTTTTGCCAGGTGGCTTGGGCACGATGGAGGAAATTTTTACAGTACTATCTTGAACATACACCAGAAACCGATTGGATTGTGCAACGCTGATGGATTTTATGATTTTCTTTGTGTATTTCTTGATGATGCATAGAGAAATGGATTCGTATCAAAACCTGTAAAAGAACGCATCTTTACTACCAGAACTGCCCAAGATTTAATTGAACAAATCTTAGCCTTTGAACCACAAATTGACCTTATTCTTTCCAAGATAAAATGGTCTGATAATGATCGTGGTAAGAAGCGTCGGATAAATCTGGATCTTAACATTTAATTTTCATTTTTAAATGTAGAATTTCAGCTAACCAAGTATTATCTTCTAAACTCTTCTTCTTCTTTTTAAGACATTGGGGACAATGTCTCCTTTAGGTTTGGGGGAGGGGAATAGTTGACTAGTATCTTGTTTTTATTGTATTATTTTTATTTGATTTTTAGTCAAAAATTTTCAAAAAATTCAAAAAAATTAAAAAAAAATTATAAAAAATTAAATATATATATATTTTTTGTTTTGTGTTTTTAATTTGATTAATCAGGTGAAATTGGTATGAGATAGATGTGTAAGGAATTTCCAATCCTGAGACGTATCTCAACCTATTTCGTAACAAGTTTATTTTTGTTTATATTTCCTTTTGAATTATTTAATTTGTGAATTCTCCATAATACTGACTAAAATGGATCTTCATATGCTCAGTTGACAGATATTATCAATATGCATGGTAACATACAAACATGAGTTGTAATTGAAAAGTTTGTAATATTCAGTGCTTTAGTTTAATTGGAGGAAGCATCTAAAAAAATGATGGAATAAAAAAAATATCTGAGATCTGAGTAATTAAGTTCGTATGGGGTGTTTTAACACCTAGTGCCCTAAAGCCAACTGGTTTGGGAGTCACTAGCCAAAAGCTCGCTATATGGATTGAAGATGTTATAAAAAATTATATATATATGAAATCCGGGTATTTAAGTCTGTAGGGGTGTCTTAACACCTAGTGCCCTAAAACCAACTGGTTTGAGAGTCACTGACCTAAAGCTCGCTACATGGATGGAAAATATTGTATATAAATAAAAAAAATAGAAAAATCAGAAAAATATTCCATTGCTAAAAAAGGTGTGAATTCTAATATAACTTTAGAAAAAAAGTATTACTCTATTTTCAACTACACTTATGAATATTGTGGGCACAATGATTTGATTAATATCTTGTTGATCATGTATATGGAGAATGGTAAAAAATAATATGAGAATTTAATTATTTGGTAATTTAGAAAGAAAGAAAACAACTACTAACTTGGACAATAAGTTTCACTTATTTAGTCATTAACTTGTTTATTCTATTTTCTCTTGTCTTTTTGCTTTTGTGTGTATTAGTTTTATTATCTTTTTTCTTTTGTGTGCATTAATTTGACGTTTGTGGGTATCATCATTGTAAGCCCTCACGAGACTACAACTCGTCCACTAGGGACACCTATGGGTTTAAAGGCTTGTTGCATATGCTAAATGCAACCGTAATCCCTACGAAAGTAGCTTAGTTTAATGTTATTTTAAATATGTTTATATTATTTTATTTTGTTGTTTTTCTCGAGGACTAGCAAAATGTTAGGTTTGGGGGTGTGATGAGTGGTAAATAGATCATTATTTCACACTCCTTTGACTTAATATTTTGTATAATTTCTTGATTTCTGTGAATATTTTCATGTGTTTTGTGGTATTTTATAGATAAATAAAATAACAGGACTCTCTGGAGGTAATTCGGGGCCAAAACAGCGGAAAACAGACAAAAGGGTAAAAATATAAATTTCTTGCTAAGATGCGCCGTTTGCTAAAATGAGTCATTTGCTAAAATGCATCGTCTGCTAACGTGCGCCGAAGACTGCTAACATACATCGGACATGTGTCACAATCAGAGAAGTTTTGCTAAAATGCACATTTGCTAACGTGCGTCCGCTACATATCACCATCTCCGCAAAAGCCGTGCAACGTGTCAACAATCAACAGCGCGTCACGACGCGCAAGGTGCACGCATCGCGATGCGTGAGGCCAAATTTTGCTTATAAATTAAGGCCGAATTTCATTTGTAAAATCATACTTTCTTCTAAGGAATTCCTTAAGAATACTAAGAAGATTGATCTTGCTTGTTTATTTTACAGCTTTCTGCATTTAATTTTATTTACTTTATGCAATAGTACTTTCTTTTCTTTACTTTTATGTCTTTATTTTCTTTATTCAACATGAGGAGGTAACTCTCCTCTACTTGGGTTAAAGGTCAAGCTTTTATTACTAATATTTAGATTAATCTCTTGTAATTATATTATATAAACTATTTAAAACCTAACTTAATGGGATACCACCTTTATGGTCGGTTGGACTTAATAAAATTGGTTTTAACCTGACTAAACATGGATATCGCCTGTATGGTCGGTTGGAATTAATTATAAATTTGACTTAATCAGGATACCACATATATGGTCGGCAGGTAATTACCAAACAAAGTTAATATATTATAATGAGGGAGATATCTAAAATAGAAATAATAAAAGTGGATCCTCTAACCCCAATATTTTCTTTTATTGTATTTTTACCTTTTTATTTCTAGCATTTACTTTATGTTATTTATTTTATTTAAGCTTTTATTAGTCTTAGATATGTGTAGTAACTAAACCCGTTATCTGGGGTTGTGATGAATTCTAATATCACCGTTTTATAATGGGGTTATTTCATGTCTTGGATAATATAAAGGTTTATTTATTAAGTCTTAAGCTTAATGCTTCTTGTTAACTGGCCATTAATAAGATTAATGTGGTAAACTTAAAATAAACTTGTCAAAAGAATTTTAGGTTTCAGCCTTAGACTTAATAGCCCACGATCTTCCTTGAGGATAGATAACCATTTAATAGATTTCCTTACAGTATAGACATATTCCTGTCGGGCGGGGGTAGCCACAATTGGAACTTAATCTTAATGAATTCAGGTAACTTGGTTGACATACACATACGATTAATTGGGTTACACTGAGTATTTGCATCTGACCATCGACAAAGGCTTTTGCATAATGTCGTGTTCCAGGTTATTAAACCAATCTATTGTACAAACATGAGATAGCCACTTTATCTTTAAATAGATATTGGAAAGATTCACAACCCTAGATAGTTTTATAATATTGAATTTTCTTTTAATTCACTTTCGCACTATTTCATTTACTTGTTTTAGTTTAAGGTCATCATCCAATCAAACAACCAATCTATTAGATACTCGTAAAAATTTGGCTTCATAAATTAATAGCTTAGGTATTAAGTCCTCATGGGATCGATACATGTTATACTACTTGAACGATACGTGCGCTTGCGTTATACGTGTGTGATCACGCCGTAGCCTAGCCAATGGCTTGGATTGCATCACAATCCTTCACACTACTATAATTTTAACTTATTTTATGAACCCCATATGTAGGGAGGGTAAACAAATTCCGACAATGTCTGAGAATAAAAAAAATTAGATTAAATCTTGAATTTTGATAGATTTGAAATTCTAAATCATTCGATTTGAAATTTAAGATGAATTTTTATCCTCATTTAAAAATCGATACAAAATTCGTGACGATTTAAAGAATTTATAATTAAAATAGAATCGAGAGATTGATAAGTCTCAGTCCATTTCGATTTATTTACATCTCTACGTATCCGTGTTTCAGAATTTAGGGAATTGAGTTTGAACATAAAACAAACAAATTATATTATCAAATGTACACAATATTAATTTTCTATTTTATGTTTTCTCATTTTATGTGTGTATATATATATAAGGATAAAAAATAGTATGGGTATTCATATTTCAATAGAAAATTTTGTATGTATAATGTTGATGGTGGTTTTCCACCCTGAGGAAGTTCAAATACCGAGGAGGATAGAATGAGGTTTTTTACTTGGTCAGAAGGGAGTGATGAGTATCCAAAGAGGCTAAAGTCAAATGGAGGACTCGAGCCCATTGTGCGGAGGAGTTATCCCGAGGAAGACCTGCTATTAATGAAGCAAGTAGGTACCCCCGATTTGACTTGAAGAGAATGTATCAGTTTTGACAACATTTGAATGGAAGCAGACCCGATGGCCTATCGATTCGACTTGGTTTTAAGAAGAGATGACTTACCAAGCACCATTCATCTCGACATGTCGACTTGGGGAACAGAGCTGATATCACGATATTTTGTATTTTCGTGAGACGTATGGCCTACTATGAAGTTTGGGCTTATAGAAAGCTGATGTGACATGAGTAAGCCAATAAGTGTCCTTGGGCAAAAACTCTGTCAGACGGAACAATTACTACAAGAAATTATACTTTTTTGTGGTGAAAATTTAGTGGCGAAATTAAATTTCACCACTAAATTACTCATTTCTACTGGGAAATTTGATGCCTTTTTTTTTGCGCGGCTTTCCTGTTTTTTTATTTTGTTACACTGAAAATCCACCTTCATCAAAAACTTCATCTTCATCTGCATCTCATCACCTTAGAAAACCCACGCATTCAACTTCATCTTCATTTCATCACTTTAAAACACTCACGCATTCAACTTTGTTGACGGCGGATTTTGGTCTCAGGGTAATATGGGAATATCACTCCCGAAGTAATCCTCCTTCAATAGTGAATTTGTTTGGTTATGGGGGAAACCAAAGGCAAACTTAGCAGAAGGTAGATAATGCGCCAATCAAACAAGGAGTTTTAACGTGGTTCGGTGGATTTTTATCCGACCAACGTCCACGGACACAAACAGGACTATTCTTTTATTGTTGAAACTGGTATCTCTTGTGCTTTACAATTTTTAGCACAATGAGATTGATATTGATTCTGATACCCCTTACACATAATCTACCCTTCTATTTATAATAGTGAAGAAATCAGATTCCTTCTAGTATGTGGATTCCTATTTGAAATAATCTCTTGTTCCCACAAGGAAACCTTTATCAAATCTATCTCTACTTCATTTATCCTTCTAGGACACTGTCTTCATCAATATCTCTTATGAAGGTAGGACTGTCTTCTTATCCGCAAGGATAGGGAGTCATCTTCCGGAGCATGTCTTGCTGTATGGTCGGTCTTCATGAGGTCGGTCATGATAGTCCTCTGAATTGAGAATACTGCTGTCGATCTGATAATGCTCGGTTATTTACACCAAAGTGCTCGGCTACCGATCATAAAGAGCTCGGTCTGTAACCATAATGTGCTCGGCCTCTTATTGCTAAGTGCTTGGGCCCTTGCTGCTGGCTTTTCATGGGTCGGGTCGGTATTAATGATCTCGCCCAAGAAGGGAATTACCCTTTTACCCTTGTCGTGCTGTTTTAAATACCATAGTGCCTGAAAACACCATCAACATTTGTCCCCTAGTTCTCGGTTCCAATGAGTATGCAAGTTGGTGCCATGAACTATATAAAGATGGTGTGTTGATTATTTCTGTTTGGTGGTCGATCCGGAGTCGAACCAAAAATTTTTCTTTGCCTCTTTTCAAGCATTTTTTCTTGAGACGCACAACCGTCATGTCTGTTTAAATGCCCATGAAATCACCTTTAGGGTTTTTTTTTTCTGAGCCTGACACTTGTCAAACATCCATCGGGTTCCCGCCAAAAGTGGGAGAAAATCGACCGTGCAGAGGCGTCTTAACGGTGCGCTGATCTCAACCGTTTATTTGATTTTGGCAGACCTCTTTTGCATTTGACACTTGGCTTCCATCCGAGACTCTATTACGATCCGACGGTTGGAATTATTCCGACGTTGTAATGAGAAGGTAAACCGATATCCTTGCAAAAAATCATATCAACTTCCAAAAAACTCTTTTTCCCTTCGGCTACGAAGCATCTGATTTAGTTTTACTCAAAGTTCTTCAACGTTTTCGCTGCTTTCCCGATCCTGAACAAGTAAGTTTCCCGAAAGACCTTCTTCCATTTTTCTTGTTTGCCGTGCTTTGCTGTTTCTTTTTTTCATTTGTTTTGATACTTGCTAGGGAGAGATTTTATTGAATACTTTTCTTAGGGCGTTTAGAACTTCATAAATTTAGTTTTTTTCTGGAAACTTAGGATGGCCTGCGAATCCCTTGGTCGTTTTTTCAAGAATATGGTTGTAGACTGACCTTGCCCTTTTATTTTTCGGACGTTTAGGATGTCTGATGGCAGTTCTTCCCCTGAAAACCCTGCTAAACCCCTGGCCCCCATTGCTGAAGAGCTTTCTTCTAGCTCGGGAGCACCCAGCGTGGAAGACCTTGATACTACCCCCACTCATTCCGAAATCGAACAAGATACTTACCACCAGAGGGTTCCTCTGAAGGATCCGGAGCCCGGTGATTTTGACAGCTCGGCTCTGGATATGGCTTGGCCCTCTAAGATAACCGAGGATGATCTAGCACTGCTTCGGCAACGATATGACATCCCTATAGATATTGCTCTTGAGGTCCCTCTTCTATGTGATCGTGCCAGTCAGCCCGACGATGGTTCCGTGGCCCTTCTTCCAGCTTTCTTTGAGTGCGGGCTCCGGTTTCCAATTCAACGCTACTTTGCCTGGATGCTGGCCGAGATGGAGATCGCCCCCTGTCAACTAAGTCTAAACAGTTGGAGGATTTTGGCCGGGCTGTATGTAGCTTGGCATCGGGCGGGGTGTGGCGAACCTTCTTTTGAAGAAGTGAAGAGGTTATATCGGTTGAAGGCCAACCCAAAGACTCACCACGGTTGGTACTAACTTTCTGCTTACGATAGTTCGTCAAACGTGGTCCTCCCTGACTCCAATAAGAATTTCAAAGATCTTTGGTTCTGGGCCACTGGTGATTGGGGACGGACCCTAAGATCGGATGGAGATGAGATCTTGGTTCCGGACATCTTTAGAGCGGGAGGTTAGGAGTTTGACCTTTAGCGTTTTCTGCCCTTAGTTTTTTTTATGTTTGGATTCTTACCCCTTTTTTTCTATTCCTCCTAGCCTGTTGGAGGGATGCTCCCAAGGTCTCCCACGAGGTCCGAAACCGGGTATTCTGGGCTCGGCGATATGCCGCCCATTGGAGGGAGTTGGTAAACGATGCGGCATTCTTTGAATTAGGGCTTATACGGGCAGTTCCTCCCAAGGTCTCGGGTCGGATAGGTAGATGCATGTTGATCTTCTTAGCCAGCTCCCTCGTTTATTTATCATGTTTGATGTCTTCTTTCTTCTTCTCCTTTTTTTTTTTGTAAGCTCAGGTCCTGAACCCTTTTTTTGTTGTCCTTGCTTTTTACAGGTATGTCGAAGAGACCAAAGTACCTTGATCGGTTGACCGGTGTTTCGAAGAAAACTAGCCCTGGCGGAGCTGGTACTTCTCGGAAACGGCCTGAAACTTCTAAGGCCATGAAGGTGGTTGAAGAAATGGGGCGTCCGGGCTCTCAAGGTCGGTCTTCGCCTTCCGGGGTGCTTCCAATGGGTGTTACCTATCCTGATAGCCCTCCGAGATCTTCCAGGAGAAGGAAGCGTCGGTTTGGAGCTGTGATTCCTCAATTAAGGCGGGAATTGGAGGAGGAGGAGGCTCCGGGCAGAGAAGCTCCAGTTTGGCAGGAGGGTCCTTCCAAGAAACTGAAGGGTGTTGTGGTTCTTGGAATTGATGATATTGGGAAGAATATTAGGGAGGCTACTTCCCATTTGGTACCGGCTTTCAATGAGTTGGCCGGGGCCGTACCTCCTGAGAAGATTCCGAGGTTTGAGGACCTTTCACCCGAGGAGGTAGTTGCGAAGTTGTGCTCCCAGCTGGCCCAGGTCACTTCTTTTACTTCTCTTCTATATCCATGGTGTCTTTCAGACTTTGTTTTTATTTTTCTAACTTCTTTTTTCTTCTCGGCAGGCAAATTATTTGGCGGCCAAGAATAAGGACCTATTTATAAGCCTTTTGTCCGAAGGCGGCCAAGCCCAGAGGCTTCAGAATCGTCTTTCTGAAGTGGAGGCGAAGTTGGCTAGTGCCGAAGAGAGGAATAGGGATCATGAGCTGACTGCGGTTGAGGCTGTTAAAACAAATAAAGCTCTTAGGGCTGCTGCCACTTTAGAGCGCAAGAACGCTTAAGAAGCTAGAGCAAATTTGGTGGATACCCGGGCTGAGATCGGGCTCCTTAAGGTGGAAGTAGGCAGTGTGGAGTATAAGCTGCGGGCCAAGAAGGAGGAACTGGGACGGGCCCGTGCCGAGCTCAGGGATAGGGAACTTGAGTGGGAGGCCGAGAGGGACTTCATTCATCTTGAAGGGGTCGGTGATTGTGCTGAAATTATACCAATGGTGCTGCCTGACCTTGATATGGGGCCGATTCATGCAGCCATCTGTTTCTGTAAAGGTGAAATATCTGAGGAGGAGTTTCAAAAGTGGCTCCCCCTTCTTCCGAGGAAGCGATGGATCCCGACCCGATTTCTGTAGCTCCGGTCCCGCAGTTTTCCCAAGAAGACCGACCTGAGGTTCCTGCTCCTGGCGAGGACTATCCTGAGATTCCACCTCCTATCCTTGAAGTAGGGGCCTCCCATGTTGTCGAGGTTGAAGCTGATGTCCCTCCTCCTGAGACCGAGCCGATCCGTCCATTGTTTGAACCGGCAGAGGAAGAACTTCTTGCCCCTGTGCGGGTTGATTGAAAAGGGGTAACCCGGACGGGGCCCTGTGTACACTTCACATATAATTTTTTTTTGTGATAACACTTCGTATATATATATTTTTTTAATATATATATATATATGTATTTTCTGTTTTTCTCTTCTGTCCCTTTTTATGGGTGTTCTTCTTCAAATGATTTATTTTAAGGCTCGTTCGTGAGTGGGTAATACGAACCGAGACCCAATTTATTCAGTGGTCGAGGATTGACTCTGAGTTGTGGAGTACACAGTTGGTGAGATGCAATCGGTGGGACGTAACCCGACCCTGAGCTGTAAGGAACACTTGGCCCTGGGGGAATGTTACGTCCCCGGGTGAGATGCAATCGGTGGGACGTAACCCGACCCCGAACTGTAAGGAACACTTGGCCCTGGGGGAATGTTACGTCCCCAGTCCAAAAGATAGACTCGGTGGGATTTGGTCCGACCCCGAGCTGGATAACCAAGTGGCCTCGGCGGAACGAAATCCAGCCCCGAGCCGAATAACTGAATGGCCTCGGCGGGACGTAATCCAGCCCCGAGCCTGATAACTAAATGGACTCGGCAGAACGAAATCCTGCCCCGAGCCTAAATATCCAAGCGGTCTCGGTGGAACGAATCCAGCCCCGAGCTGATTAATAAATTGGCCTAGGTGGAACGTGTTGGACAAAATGACCCATAGCGTCACTATTTGCACAGATCATTGTGTTGTTGTAGCAAATTAACTATGTGACAAGGAAATGCACTCTCATCATTTGTGATTAGATCACCATAGATATATATAAATGAAGAGAGGTCCCTATGATTAGTTCCTGGACTGAGAATGATATGAGACAGTATCAGTCCCCGAAGGATTAATCATTAAATATCCCTAGCCGGAGTATTATCGAGACTGGACATCGATAATGCGGAATAGGCTAGTATTGCACTTGTGTGCGTTGTGAGGGCACAACGGCATAGTTCTCATATATATAAGTGTTGGAGACTTATGCAAGTGCGATAGGAGGTCGTGTTTCACCGATGGTACGGGAAACAGCTTCGCTCTGGATAGACCCTTCAGAATCCCATTGGTATTATGACTATGTGTCTATGGGAGGCCGAAGTCAAGGTAGGTGTGTATAGTCTTAACCTGAGACTTACATCGCTAATACTTACGATAATCGATATAGACTTGTTTGGTCTGGTGGTACAAGGCTTTAACCGGTTCTGCGTACACCACTTCTGGGTTTATCAGAGAGTCGTAGTGTATTGGATGTGATGTCAAGACGGAAGTATCACTCCAGTCATAGTGGAGATGAGTCACGCAGGATACAATATTAGTGCTCTTAAGTGCTGCGCGGCCATCGGGATATTATGACAAGGTCATGTATATCCGATTATAGAGACTAGTTACCAGACATCTGACATGTGCTTCGTACGGGGCAGACACAAATCCTGCCCCAGGCCTAGCACGTGACTATCCGATACTGGGCCTATATGCACAATACAATAATATACTACGCTTGATACAGATCTTAATATTCTTATAAGAATATGTCCGGAGAATTGGGAAGACTTGGTGCTTTGCTAGAAGCCAACCTTGTCTTGTAAATCGGTAGAACGTAGTACTTGGTACGTACGTGATTCGGATACTCCGACGACCGTATTTACTGCCAACACTATCCGGGGATCTCATGGGTCGCTTCCCAAAGATTCACCGATGACGTATGACTCGCACTTATATTAATCTGGGATTAATATGATGAGAGAGAGAATTAATCTTGGATTAATTGCGGAGAAACTTTATCTTGGATAAAATGCCTTATTAGGAGAGAGATAACGATTATTTGGAATTAATCGATAAATAATATATTCGATATATTATTAAACGAAATTAGATTTCGACGCGAAATTAAAATCGGATTTTAATTCGGGCAAACGAATTAATTAGAATTAATTCGTTAGCGATCTGAATAGTAATTTCGCTAGGCGAAATTATTTAATTCTCGTCGCGACGGAAATGCGTTAATTCGGAATTAGCGAAACCGAGCCCGAAGTGTTTGCGGACACATTCGTATTTTGAAACGGGTGGAATCCGCAAATCACATCGCGATATCTCATTACTTGACACGAATAGATGATGGATGTATCTAGTCACCTTTATGGGATGATACATTGTCTCTATTCTCAATGTGAGATAATGATGGCATATGATGAATTTTCTTTTGGAGGGAAAACCTTTCACGGTTTTTGAAGGGTTTTTTAATTAAAAAATTCATTTTGGTATTTGATATCTTATCATTGCTTTTCATTTTGGTCTCTCACGGTTTTTTGAAACAAAAAGAGAACAAGAAAATTGAAAAGTCTCTCACTCTCTCCTCTCTTCTCTCACGCCATTTCTGGTTTTCATGAGGCAGTGAACTGCCGAAAATAACAAAAGAAATGGAGGGAAGCAAGTGTGTTTTGTGGCAAAACAAGAGTGCTAGCACACTCCGGGATCATGCCAAGGTGATAAGGGAAGTATACCCTGAGCAAGGAACGTTTGATAAAGCTTGGAGCTCGTTTTTCTTGATCAAAATGAGCAAAACAGAAGCACAAACTGCTGCAGTGGGCGCCTGAGCAGTGGGCAGTGAGCAAAATTTCAGTTCGTTTTTGTTGCCAAATCGTCTCTCAACCGCTCGATGTAAGTATTCCGCACTTCCGTCGTTGTATTTGTTTATGATTCATGCTTGAGTTTTGATCTTGGGACCTATAGAAACTCCAACATGGCATCAAGAGCTTAGGTTAAAAGCATGAAAATGTTAGGGCTAAAATTTGGGCAAACTTGATTTTGAGCATGTTAAATTAAATTGGATGGATTTGTATGCTTAATTGTGTTTGATTGTTGAATTGAGATTGATTAGGTCAATTTGAAGAAAATATGATTGGATCATTTTTCCCCAAATTTTCCTCCTTGGCCGAATAATGTAATGTTCTTCAATGTCTTGGGATTTTTGATTTTTGACATGTGGAAGTGTGGAAATCATTCGGGATGATGATTTAACGTCAATTGCGGAATCAATTGATTGAATTCGATTTGGACGAAAAATCCCCAAATTGCCAAGTATGTCATGAAACTTAAATTGGGTGTAAATTGAAATTGAGATGCAATTATGAAATTGGATGATTAAGTATGCTTAATACTTGTTAATTGATGATTGGTTGGATCAATTTGATTAAATATTGTTTGGAACAAATTTCCCCAATTTGGATATGTTGGCCGAATAGGTGTATGCCCTAAATGTCTTGGTATTTTGTTTTTTGATTCATTGGATGACTTGAAAACAATTGGGGATGTTGAATTAATTGATTTGGATTCAATTGGATTGGGTTTAAAGTTGGACATTAAAATCC